>SJYO01031887.1:0-10000 GCA_006410555.1 Capra ibex | reverse complement strand
GTCACAATGACTCATATCTCACTAAAGTCAATGGTCATTTTATATTTCACTTTAGTAGACCTTCTGTTGGCATTTGACATAGTTGACCATTTCTTTTTTCTTGAAATACTTCTAGAAGAACACCACACTCTTCATTTTCTTTAAACTCACCATCCATCCTTTCTGATTTCCTTTGCTGTCTCTTCCTCCTCTACCAGACCCCAAGTGTCAAAGTAACCCTGGATTACTTCAACACTTCAATTACTGCTTAATTTTCTTTTCTTCTCTAATTTTATTTTTTATCTGACCACATATCTCAATTATGTGTAGCTAATGACTGTCATCCTCAGAGGATGAGATGGTTAGATAGCATCACATACTCAGTGGACATGAATTTAAACAAACTCTGGGGGATAGTGGAGGACAGAGGAGCCTGTTGTGCTGCAGTCCATGGGGTCACAAAGAGTCGAACATAACTTAGAGACTAAACAGCACCACCAACAAAATGACTCTGAAGTTTATAGTTCTAGCTGAGATCTACACCCTGACTTCCAGACCTGTACATCCAATTCCTCATATATTTTTTCTTGAAAATATTAGGTACCTCAGACTATTATAATATAGTCAAGTAAGAAGTATTCATTCCTGAGCTCCCAGAATCCATATTCCATAAGTTTTCACCTTATCATTCATAGTACCATCCATACAATTCCTCAGGCCAATAATAAACTAAGAATTTTAATTCTTTATTTTACCTTCACATCTAACATTCAATTTACCAATAGATGTGTTTCCAAATATGTTCTAAATTGCACAGCTTCTTAACAAATCTACTGTTAGAAACCCAGTCTAAGCCCCAACTATGTCTAGTATGGGCTAGATACAGCATCCCAACACTCTTGAGCTAGGCAATGTGATCCTAATGGTCATTATTAAAATTCTTGTTCCCCTAAAGTCTGTCCCCTATAAAGCAAAGTAATCTTTCTGAAGAGTAAAAACTGACAATATTACTCTTATAATATCCTTTATAGCTAATTTTCTCTCATGCATTGCATTTAGTTGTCTTGTCTCTTCTTGTTGGGAGGATAGAGACCAGTTATTTTATAGAGTATCCATTTGTTCAGTGTTTCCCCATGATTAGATTCAAGTTATGCAATTTTGACAGTTATGCAACCAAAAGTGATAGTGTTCTTTTCAGTACATTGTATTGGGAAGCAAATAATTTTATTTGTCCCAATATAAATGATGTTAAATTGAATTAAGATGGTGCCTTAACTTATGGCAAGATACTCTGAGTCTGAAAATATTCTATTCCTCATCAAACATTCAGTCACTATTTGTAGCAATCATTATAGACTTTCTATCATTATTTCTTCTATATTTATAAGTTGGCATTCTTCTGGAAGGAATAACTTCCATCTTTTTGTATTATTTATATCAGTATGGATTAATAGATTCTTAACCTTATGTTATCCATTATTATCACTATTTTGATACTCAAATTGTCCTTTCCTTGGCCAGAGGTAGCTCCTTTAAGTTGTCTCTTGTGTTCTTTTGATATGTCTTTTTTTTTTTTTTAGTTTTCTGAATATTGAGCTTTTAAAAAAATTTTTTTAATTTTTACTTTATTTTACTTTACAATACTGTATTGGTTTTGCCATACATTGACATGAATCCACCACGGGTGTATACAAGCTCCCAATCCTGAATCCCCCTCCCACCTCCCACCCCATATCATCTCTCTGGATCATCCCCATGCACCAGCCCCAAGCATCCTGTATCCTGTATCGAACATAGACTGGCACTTCGTTTCTTACATGATAGTATACATGTTTCAGTGCCATTCTCCCAAATCATCCCACCCTCTCCCTCTCCCTCAGTCCAAAACTCCGTTCTATACATCTGTGTCTCTTTTGCTGTCTCGCATCCAGGGTCATCATTACCATCTTTCTAAATTCCATATATATGTGTTAGTATACTGTATTGGTGTTTTTCTTTCTGGCTTACTTCACTCTGTATAATCGGCTCCAGTTTCATCCACGTCATTAGAACTGATTCAAATGTATTCTTTTTAATGGCTGAGTAACACTCCATTGTGAATATGTACCACAGCTTTCTTATCCATTCATCTGCTGATGGACATCTAGGTTGTTTCCATGTCCTGGCTATTATAAACAGTGCTGCAATGAACATTGGGGTATATGTGTCTCTTTCAATTCTGGTTTCCTCGGTGTGTATGCCCAGAAGTGGGATTGCTGGGTCATAAGGCAGCTCTATTTGCAATTTTTTAAGGAATCTCCACACTGTTTTCCATAGTGGCTGTACTAGTTTGCATTCCCACCAACAGTGTAAGAGGGTTTGCTTTTCTCCACATCCTCTCCAGCATTTATTGCTTGTAGACTTTTGGATAGCAGCCATTCTGACTGGTGTGAAATGGTACCTCATTGTGGTTTTGATTTGCATTTCTCTGATAATGAGTGATGGTGAGCATCTTTTCATGTGTTTGTTAGCCATCCGTATGTCTTCTTTGGAGAAATGCCTATTTAGTTCTTTGGCCCATTTTTTGATTGGGTCGTTTATTTTTCTGGAATTGAGCTGCATAAGTTGCTTGTATATTTTTGAGATTAGTTGTTTGTCAGTTGCTTCATTTGCTATTATTTTCTCCCATTCAGAAGGCTGTCTTTTCACCTTGCTTATATTTTCCTTTGTTGTACAGAAGCTTTTAATTTTAATTAGATCCCATTTGTTTATTTTTGCTTTTATTTCCAGTATTCTGGGAGGTGGATCATAGAGGATCCTGCTGTGATGTATGTCGAGAGTGTTTTGCCTATGTTCTCCTCTTGGAGTTTTATAGTTTCTGGTCTTACGTTTAGATCTTTAATCCATTTTGAGTTTATTTTTGTGTGTGGTGTTAGAAAGTGATCTAGTTTCATTCTTTTACAAGTGGTTGACCAGTTTTCCCAGCACCACTTGTTAAAGAGATTGTCTTTACTCCATTACTCCATTGTATATTCTTGCCTCCTTTGTCGAAGATAAGGTGTCCATAGGTGCGTGGATTTATCTCTGGGCTTTCTATTTTGTTCCATTGATCTGTCTTTGTGCCAGTACCATACTGTCTTGATGACTGTGGCTTTGTAGTAGAGCCTGAAGTCAGGCAAGTTGATTCCTCCAGTTCCATTCTTCTTTCTCAAGATTGCTTTGGCTATTTGAGGTTTTTTGTATTTCCATACAAATCTTACAATTATTTGTTCTAGTTCTGTGAAAAATACCGCTGGTAGCTTGATAGGGATTGCATTGAATCTGTAGATTGCTTTGGGTAGTATACTCATTTTCACTATATTGATTCTTCCAATCCATGAACATGGTATATTTCTCCATCTATTAGTGTCCTCTTTGATTTCTTTCATCAGTGTTTTATAGTTTTCGATATATAGGTCTTTAGTTTCTTAATGAATTTTTGAGGATTTAACATACTTTTTGGCACAAGATGCCCTAGGATAATCTTATACTTCTTTTGCCTCAGTCTCACATTTAGAGAAATGTTGATATTTATTCTGACAGATAGTTAATTTGTGGCAGATCAGTAAATTTTTTTTTCAAGGGTTTTTCTAACCTTTGTTGTGGTGGGATTAAAGTGACCTTATCAAGTTCTTGATGTTTTATCTTACAGCATGAACTTTTTGGAAGGCCTTTTGAGTGTCCTCGATGTTTCAGTAAGTTCTCTCCTTTTTGACCCGTTGGGTTCCTATATCTAACAGTGCCATGAAACCTCCTGAAATTCCATTCAGTTCACAGCTCCAGCAGCTGTCCTAAGCTAGATTTCACAGAGTCTCATCCTGTATATGTGCAGATTATCATTTTGACCAGAGACTTAATGGACACAACTATATCTATTTCCACTTGGAAAACCACTTCAGTATTCTTGCTTTGAGAACCCCATGAACAGTATGAAAAGGCAAAAAGATATGACACTGAAAGATGAACCCCTAGGTTGTTAGGTGCCCAATAGGCTACGGGAGAGGAGTGGAGAAATAACTCCAGAAAGAATGAAGAGGTGGAGCCAAAGCAAAAACAATACCCAGTTGTGAATGTGACTGGTGATGGAAGGAAAGTCCGATGTTGTAAAGAACAATATGCATAGAAACCTGGAATATTAGGTCCAGAAATCAAGGTAAATTCGAAATGGTCAAACAGGAGGTGGCAAGAGTGAACATGGACATTTTAGGAGTTAGTGAACTAAAATGGACCAGAGTGGGCGAATTTAACTTAGATGACCATTATATCTACTACTGTGGGCAAGAATCCCTTTGAAGAAATGGAGTAGCCCTCATAGTCAACAAAAGAGTCTGAAATGTAGTACTTGGTGCAATCTCAAAAATAACAGAATGACCTCTGTTCATTTCCAAGGCAAACCATTCAGTATCACAGTAATCCAAGTCTATGTCCCAACGAGTAACACTGAAGAAGCTGAAGTTGAATGGTTCTATGAAGACCTACAAGGTCTTCTAGAACTAACATGCAAAAAAATGTCCTCTTCATTGTAGGGGACTGGAATGCAAAAGTAGGAGGTCAAGCGATACCTGGAGTAACAGGCAAATTTGTCCTTGGAGTACAGAATGAAGCAGGGCAAAGGCTAACAGGGTTTTGCCAGGAGAAGGTACTAGTCATAGCAAACACCCTCTCCCAGCAACACAAGAGATGACTCTACACATGAACATCACTAGATGGTCAATACTGAAATCAGTTTCATTATATTCTTTGCAGCCAAAGATGGAGAAGCTCTAGACTGTCAGCAAAAACAAGACCTAGAGCTGACTGTAGCACAGATCATGAACTCCTTATTGCAAAATTCAGATTCAAATTGAAGAAAGTAGGGGAAACCACTAGACCATTCTCAGTTCAGTTCAGTTCAGTCACTCAGTCGTGTCTGACTCTTTGCGACCCTATAAATCACAGCATGCCAGGCCTCCCTGTCCATCACCAACTTCCGGAGTTCACTCAGACTCACGTCCATCGAGTCAGTGATGCCATCCAGCCATCTCATCCTCTGTCCTCCGCTTCTCCTCCTGCCCCCAATCCCTCCCAGCATCAGAATCTTTTCCAATGAGTGATCTAAATCAAATTCCTTGTGATTATACAGTGGAAGTGAGAAGTAAATTCCAGGGATTAGATCTGATAGACAGAGTGACTGAAGAACTATGGACGGATGTTCATGACATTGTACAGGAGGCAGCAATCAAGACCATCCCCAAGAAAAAGAAGTGCAAAAAGGCAAAATGGTTGTCTGAGGAGGCCTTATAAATAGCTGAGAAAGGAAGAGAAGCTAAAGGCAAAGGAGAAAAGAAATGAAGAGTTCCAAAGAATAGCAAGGAGAGAGAAGAAAGCCTTTCTCAGTGATCAGTGCAAAGAAATAGAGGAAAACAATAGAATGAGAAAGACTAGAGATCTCTTAAAGAAAATTAGAGCTACCAAGGTCAGGAAGCAACAGTTAGAACTGGACACAGAACAACAGACTGGTTCCAAATAGGAAAAGGAGTACGTCAAGGCTGTATATTGTCACCCTGCTTATTTAACTTCTATGCAGGGTACATCATGAGAAATGCTGGACAGGAAGAAACACAAGCTGGAATTAAGATTGCCAGGAGAAATATCAATAACCTCAGATATGCAGATGACACCACCCTAATGGCAGAAAGTGAAGAGGAACTAAAAAGCCTCTTGATGAAAGTGAAAGTGGAGAGTGAAAAAGTTGTCTTAAAACTCAACATTCAGAAAATGAAGATCATGGCGTCCAGTCCCATCACTTCATGGGAAATAGATGGGGAAACAGTGGAAACAGTGTCAGAATTTATTTTTTTGGGCTCCGAGATCACTGCAGATGGTGACTTCAGCCATGAAATTAAAAGACGCTTACTTTCTGACCAGCCTAGATAGCATATTCAAAAGCAGAGACATTACTTTGCCGACTAAGGTCTATCTAGTCAAGGCTATTGTTTTTCCAGTAGTCATGTATGGATGTGAGAGTGGGACTGTGAAGAAGGCTGAGCACCGAAGAATTGATGCTTTTGAACTGTGGTGTTGGAGAAGACTCTTGAGAGTCCCTTGGACTGCAGGGAGATCCAGCCAGTCAATTCTGAAGGAGATCAGCCCTGGGATTTCTTTGGAAGGAATGATGCTAAAGCTGTAACTCCATTACTTTGGCCACCTCATGCGAAGGGTTGACTCATTTGAAAAGACTATGAGGCTGGAGGTTTTGGGGGCAGGAGGAGAAAGGGTGACCGAGGATGAGATGGCTGGATGGCATTACTGACTCGATGGACGTGAGTCTGAGTGAACTCCTGGGGTTGCTGATGGACAGGGAGGCGTGGCGTGCTGCGATTCATGGGGTTGCAAAGAGTCGGACACGACTGAGCAACTGAACTGAACTGAAGGGAACATTTCATGCATAGATGGGCACAATAAAGGACAGAAATGGTATAGACCTAACAGAAACAGAAGATATTAAGAAGAGGTCGCAAGACTACACATAAGAACTATAGAAAAAGATTATGACCTATATATGGTGTGATCACTCACCTAGAGCCAGATATCCTGGAATGCGAAGTCAAGTGGGCTTTAGGAATTATCACTACAAACAAAGCTAGTGGAGGTGATGGCATTCCAGTTGAACTCTTTCAAATCCTAAAAGATGATGCAATTAAAGTGCTGCACTCAATATGCCAGTAAATTTGGAAAACTCAGCAGTGGCCACAGGACTGGAAAAGGTCAGTTTTCATTCCTATCCCAAAGAAAGGCAATGCCAAAGAATGTTCAAACTACCACATAATTGCACTCATTTCACCTGTTAACTAAAGTTCAAAATTCTTCAAGCCAAGCTTCAACAGTACATGAAACGAGCACTTCCAGATATCAAGGCGGATTTAGAAAAGGCAGCGAAAGCAGAGATCAGATTGCCAACATCTGCTGGATCATCGAAAACACAAGAGAGTGCCAGAAAAAAATTTACTTCTGCTTTATTATGCCAAAGGCTTTGACTGTGTGGATCACAATAAACTGTGGAAAATTCTGAAAGAGATGGGAATACCAGACCACCTGACCTGCCTCCTGCGAAATCTGTATGCAGGCCAAGAAGCAACAGTTAGAACTACACATGGAACAACAGACTGGTTCCAAATTGGGAAAGGAGTACGTCAAAGCTGTATATTGTCACCTTGCTTATTTAACTTATATGCAGAGTACATCATGCAAAATTCCAGGCTGGATGAAGCACAAGCTGGAATCAAGATTGCCGGGAGAAATATTGATAACCTCAGATATGCAGATGACACCACCCTTATGGCAGAAAGTGAAGAGGAACTAAAGAACCTCTTGATGAAAGTGAAAGAGGAGACTGAAAAGGTTGGCTTAAAGCTCAACATTCAGAAAGCTAAGATCATGGCATCTGGTTCTGTCACTTCATGGCAAATAGATGGGGAAACAATGGAAACTGAGAAACTTTTCTGGGCTCTAAAATCACTGTAGATGGTGACTGCAGCCATAAAATTAAAATATTTTTGCTCCTTGGAAGAAAAGCTATGACCAACCTAGAAAGCATATTAAAAAACAGAGAGATTACTTTGTCGACAAAGGTCCATGTAGGCAAAGCTATGGTTTTTCCACTAGTCATGTATGGATATGAGAATTGAACTATAAAGAAAGCTGAGCACGGAAGATTTGATGCTTTTGAACTGTGGTGTTGGAGAAGACTCTTGAGAGTCCCTTGGACTGCAAGGAGATCCAACCAGTCCATCCTAAAGGAAATCAGACTGATGTTGAAGCTGAAACTCCAATACTTTGGTCATCTGATGTGAAGAACTAACTCACTGGGAAAGACCCTGATGCTGTGAAAGGTTGAAGGCAGGAGGAGAAGGAGATGACAGAGGATGAGATGGTTGGATGGCATCTCCAACTCAATGGACATGAGTTTGAGCAAGCTCCAGGAGTTGGTGATGGACAGGGTGGTGTGATATGCTGCAGTCTATGGGTCGCGGAGTTGGACATGACTGAGCAACTGAACTGAAGGGAACTGATACCTATTTCCAATGCTGCTTTTCTGCACAGGTGCAGAATGGCTCAGAAATGGTGATCCATACTTCAGTCTCTGGGTTGAGAGGGTGGAGTTGGGAGTCAAAGGAAGCCAAGGCAGCTAGAATTCACAGTGCAGATTATCTGAGAAGAGAGGGCTGGATATAGAGAGAAATCTTGGGATATGAAGAAGGTCTGCCTCAAATGTGCAGCCAAGGATTGGTCAGAATACGCATCTGAGAAAAGTACCAGAGGAAGGGTTAAAAAAGACTCCTGAAAAAATATAAGGGCATAGTACTCAGAGGTCACATGCAGAGGCAGATAGAGAGCCTATTCCAACAGTTAAAATAGAGAACTTCATAATAACTAGGGCATAGGGTAGAGTACCAACAAAGGCCTTACTTCAGTAGTAAGTAAAAATCCTGGACTAAATGTTGATGACTAATGAGACTTGTGAGGAATACCTGAAAGAATCAAACTGTTTCCAAGTAACTTAACTGAATTGCAAAACAAAGCTCAAGAATATTTATAGGGAAAAGCAGTGGACTGGGAATCTCTAAGCCCTTGTTCTCTCATGGGAACACCAAAAAACTACCAGAAACTGGTATAAAATCCTTATAAAAACTATGGAAAATTGTCAAAAGGCTATAACAACCAAGCAAATATTCAGTCAAGAAAAGTCACATTTAAAGCAGTAAAATATTTCATGATGTTTGTACTTTCTGCCCCACTCCCCTTCTCAGTGCCGTGTAGTTTTGGTGTAGAGGAAGTGGCAGCCCAATACACAGTTCCCTCCCTTGAAACAAAGGGAGCAGTTGTTCATTTACCAAGTCATGTCTGACTTGAGCAGAGTGGTCCTTATTTGAATGTTCTGACTATCTTAGGGCTGCCTAAGGCATTGGGCTCTATATCCTCTAATTCAGATCTTAGACACAGAGGAATGGTGGATAGTGCCATGAAAGTTATAAGGGGACTACAGACCTCCTGGGTAAGAGATTATGGATGGAGACATAAAGTAGACCATTGAAGGCCCAAAGAAGAAGCTAAGGTGAGATTCTTTGGCAGACTGAGACACTGAAAAGTAGCCATGTGTATGAGGGAATTGAAGAAGCCAAAAATATGTCCAGGCAAGACACCTGTTTAGAAGAGACCTGAGAAGAACTTAAACTTTTCCATTGAGCTGATCACTAGGCTAACAGCATGCCCAGCTATTTAGAGGACTACTCCAGCATAGAGCCAGTCTGCAAAGATGGAGAGAGGTAGCAGGCTATTTTTACAGATGCCCAACCTTCAGCAAAATAGTCACAAAGGATACCGATAAACAGGAAATCATGGTCTATTTAAAGGAAGGAAAAAAACTGTCACAACCTATCCCTGAAGAAGCACAGGCATTAATTAGATTTACTCAATAAAGACATGAAAACAGCTCTCTGGAATATGCTGAAGGAAACTAAATGAAAACACAGGTAAAGAGCTAAAGGAAATAAATATATGAACAAAATGAGACTATCAACAAAGAGAAATAAAAAGAAACTAGAAATTCTAGAGCTTAAAAATACAGTAGGTGGATGGAAAGATTCCCTAGAGGGATTTAACAGCAGATTTATGCAGGCAGAAGAAAGGAACAGCAGCCTTAAAGATAGGAGATTTGAAATTATCAAGTTTAAGGAGCAACAAAAGGGAATGTTTTCTTTCCGTAACAAGATCCATAACAAGGCAAATATGTCTGCTCTCACCACTTCTTGTCAGCATTATACTGAATATTCTAGGCAGTGCAATAATGGAGAAATAAAAGGCATTCAGGTTGGAAAAGAAGATATAGAATTGTCAGATATTATCACCAATTTGAAAAATACTAAAGAATTTACAAAACATAGCTACTACAACCAATAAGTGAATTTAGCAAGATTGCAACATAGAAGATACATATTCAATTTCTATTTCTATATACAAGCAA
>SJYO01031886.1:0-10999 GCA_006410555.1 Capra ibex | reverse complement strand
GTCGCGGTGGAGGGGCCTGGGTCGGGCTCCGTCTGGGTCCGGGGTAGGGTACGCCCCGCGGGGGCCGAGCCTTCTCAGGCCCCCCGTCCTTCGTCGGGGTCCGTCGTCACGGGTTCCCTCTTCTTCTTCTTTGCCACGAGTCGAGCCCGCCGGGCCTGGGAAGGGCGGCGGAAGGCTCCGCACCCGACGGGGCTTCAGACGCGATCCGTGGCGGCGAGCCTGAGGCCGTCGCGGACGACCCTGGGGCTGGGCCTTGGGGACGCGGAGCATCCGCCGCCGCGGAGGCGCGGTGGCCCGAGAAGGCGCCAGAGGGAGACGGGTCGCCGTCAGTGCCGGTTCCATCCTTGGGGCCCCCACGCTCTCTCGGTCGCGCCCCCGAGGGACCACTCGCCGCGGCCTGTTCAAGAGGGCTGGACACCGACCATGAGGCACATGAGTCCTACGACCTCTTCTCCCTCCCTCACTCCCTTGTGGGAGACGGCGGACCCGGGTCTCGGGACCTCTCCGACCTCACTCTTCAGCGGCTCAAAGACCTCAGGACGTCCTGAGCAGGAGCCCGGACGGGAGGAGGATCCGAGAGCCCGACGATTGACCCTCGTTCCTCCTTAAAGGGCAATTGTGGCCCTCCACAACAGGGGAGTGGGAAGGGGTACGACGAACAATCGACTCTCGTAGACACGAAATCCCCTTGGACGACATAAACTTCGACAGGGAAACCCGCTAGGGGTGGACGGAAAGGTCCGCACTACGACACTTCTTGAAAAGAAACGAGGTACAACGTCTCAGCTCCGGCTAAACCCCACTCTCGGTGTCTAACGCTCAGGGAGCTAACCTGTCTCGGTGAACCTACTGTCACCATCGACCTCCGTCCTTTGGGGTAGTCATAGTGGGGATAATCTGTTTGGACGAACACTCCCTACCAGAGACCCATCGCTAGGTCAGAACACTTTCAGTAACAAAGACTTCCATGTAACAAAGACTTACATGTTTGAGGTTTCAAACATGTAAGAATTCAACAAAACAAATGACGGAATCGTGGAAGAAACTTTAAAAGGAGAATTCCTTGGAGTCAGGGGCGATCGGATGGGAACGGTCAAACTTTAAATAACTTGGGCACTCGAAGGAACCTTGCTAGACTAAAATTTACCCAGTGGATCCTCCCTCGTCTAACAGAGAGGACGGGACTTATACAGGGGGGCCCACTGGGACAATTACCCCTACCTAAAAAAAAAAAAAACAGGGACTCGACTACATGGAGTCAACTCGTCCAAAAACGGGTAAAGACTTAGACACTTAAAACAGTGAGTCAGGTAATTTTATTAGGGGGCTCCCTCGTCCTATCGTCGAATGTGAGACGAACTTACAGTGTCCTTCAAAAGGTCCCAGAATACATTCACGGGGGTCTCACCCGAGACTACGGTCGAAGGAAGGACCCACCCTCACCCTGACCGCTTCCCCGTGGTCCACCCGTAAACAGAAGGGATTTCCGTCCACGGTCGGGAGAAACCGTGTCCACTTTTGGGTTTCACGAATAAGTGAGGGACGGCCGTCAGTGAAGTCCAATTAAAAGGAGGAGTGGAGAGGACGGAGGAAGGGTGGAGTTCTCAGTCGAAACTATCTGAATTCTATTTCCTTCTAAGATTTAACCCTTTCCTTGTGTACCTCCAAAGAAGAGAGTAGGGAGTGTTTACCCACTGTACTTACTTAATGAGTGCCCGTACCTCTCAGGAACGACTCCTGATTTTTTTTTTTTTGTTTTGACCGAACTTCCAAAGTGTGCAGAGAATCACATGGAAATAAAAAGTTCTCATGAAATGTGAAATCACTTTTAACGAACGCCTCTTGTGTGTAAATAGCTCGGACCGGGACAATTAAGGTAGGGCCCTTCTTTTGATTAACCTTGTCTCTACGTTTTAGTAGTTCCAAATCGAGAATCACCCAAAAACTCTTACCATCCCTTTCCTTTATTTAGAGGGATCACCCTGTCTCTCCAAAAATTTCTTTTCTACCATGACGAGACCCTCCTCACCTACAACGATCGTTCATACCGCTTGTGACTTACTTCACACGACCCAACCCCCAATCGACAAACCACACCCTATTACGTCTAAGGAAACGGAAAAATCTTGTCGAATCTTCCCGGAGGTATTACTTTACGTTCCAAAAAGGTATAGTAACGTCCAGGGTCCTCACGAAGGTGGAGAACCCTTCCTTCGTTTCCAAAGAACACCCAGACCCTAGGACTCAACACGAACTTTCAACTACGTCCTTACGGAGGTAGGAAGGCGAGGTATGTCACTGTCCTGTGATCCCCCCTGATCAAAAGATAAGGTAGTGGCTACTTCTTTTGTGGTCCTGGACACAATGTTTTCCGACACCAAATAGAACTTTCGAGTCCTTAGGTTCAAAAACCATGGGTCATGTACGAACGTGATTACTCACCTAAGACTTACGAATTCGTCATCCGGACGAATGTAGATTTCACAGTAAACCCGTTACTGTCCACTAGATGTTTCATGACACACTCTGAGACTTTTCTGAGTCACTATTAGATTCATGCACTGTTGACATTCAAAACCCCTCTGTCTTGGAGGACGTTTGAGAGAGGAACCCGTAATCTACTACCAGAGTAAAGGGACCCCCAAACATTAGAATTGAGGGGGAAAACCTAAAAACTCGACATGTAGAGGACGACAGAAGTATTTTTGTACGGTGGAGGTAAGATCAACCACAGATTTAACTGAGGTAATTCGAATTCCAAAGAGTGACGGAAAGGGAATTTTCATGTACGGAACATAAATATGTCTACATTGTATTGCTAACCGTCACACCAACGAGTAGAGTCCACGAGAGACACGTGAAAATTGATAATTTAGTAATCGTAGATCCACAATACGTCGTCTTTACCTTCTATTAAGACAAAGTCGACTTCTTGTTTCGACGGACCGGGTCCGAATGGGTGGTACCGGTTCAGAATAGTTTTGACTGAGGTCTCTACCCACCTGTCCTTTCCAACCTGTTTCTCAGGTTCTTCTCTGACGGGTCGAGCCTTATGACCGTGTTTCTCTCTTTCTACAACGGTTCTAAATCCTCAATGACCTCAGAATTTCTGGGTCGTGTCGTAGTTCTTAGTCTGAGTTGGAAACCCAGACACTTCGACGACCTCAACAATGTAAAGGGTCTTAAAACCTCAGATCATCCGACATAAACACTAGGAAATGGGTATACATATCACGTATAAATTCATCAAACTCCTCTCGATGACTACCCTGGATCCCCTTTACCCTTCGTATTTTGACATAAAGACGATGGTTTCCGAAACGTCTAACTAAGAGGATTCTTGTCATATCGGTCCTCCATTCTCTAATCTTGTCCTTTTATGAAAATTTAAAATACAACTCGTAGTCGATCACTTTTGACCAGAACCCCTTCCACACAGGACACTAGAATTCCGTACTTACTTTAGAACACTGAAAGTTCCTTCGGTGCACCGTCTCCAACTCATTCTTTAACTCCGTACTAAACCCGGAGGAAATCCCAGGTTCTTATTTCACTTCCACACAAACGTCGGTCTCTAAGAGTCTCACCCACGTGTATCCTAGTCCCTACATTCTGAGTCCCCTGATTCTTGAGGTCCAGTGGGGGAGTGGGGGCCGGGAACTGTGGGAACCACTAAGTCGGTAGAGTGTTCTAGACGATCACAACTACTCCGAAACTTGGAGACGAGGTCTCGTAAACTGTCACTCTCCGTGAGTCCAGGAGACAAGGAGGGACTGCGATGACTGTAAACCTCTCGTCCTCCGTCGTCGGTCATTTCGATTCCGAACCTTCACTTCCAGTGATTCAACACAGGTTGAGGAACGCTGGGGTACCCGACATCGGACGGTCCGAGGAGACAGGTACCTTAAGAGGTCCGTTCTTATGACCTCACCCATCGGTAAGGGAAGAGGCCCCTAGAAGAACTCACATAAGGTCCTCCGAAAAGAAGAATATTGAGTCGTCCACTATTGGTGTAGACAGTACACTGCCTACGATACGAGACACACCTCCGAGGACTCCCAGGTGTTACTCAAATATCAGAAGACCCCGTCCGTCTGTAACTTGGTAATGTTACTCCACAAGATCTCATGTCCAAACAAGCTTCTTACTCGAACTCAAACGGTCCTCTCATCTTACCCTCCCTTAGGGTCCGTCTTTCTTGTCGTACCTTTGGAATTTTATACATCACACTTACCTCTTGTCAGTCATCACACCGACCTTCTATACTACAAGACCTTCTCCTTTCGAACCACAATGAATCGTCCTTTTATTAAATTGTCCTAAGGATCAAAGTACGAGACACATAAGTTCGACACCGTTCTTACTAACGACCTATTCCAGGTTCTCATGGTCAACTAATAGGGTGTAACAATAATTTTCGTATTTTCCTGTAAAAGAAAAAAACAAAGAAAAAAACAAGAAATAGGATGTATGTCGTAAAACGGACAAAAAAAAAAATTATTTGATAATCGTTATGTTTATTTCTTTTCCAGGGAACAGTTGGTATTCAGACAGGAGGACACATGTACTCAATGTATACGTCGAAAGTAATCCACTAATGCGTCGTCACCCTCTTTACTGTCACAATGAACTGTTTACTATGTCACTCCCCCTGTTTAAGAAGGGAAACTTTCGCTTAAGGTAAAACAGTCTAAACGAAGACCCATCTCAATACCGACGTAAATTGGGAGTTTTTCGAGGAACACAAACCTAGCAGAGTCAACACCAGAGTGCAAAGAAACGACAACCTTTTCCTTCTCAAAACATCATAACTCCTACCGGCACACACACGGGGATTCACAAAACACTCTACCTTTTGAACTTCACTCCTTGTCTCCGTAGGTAGAAGGAACTACCGTGACCACCATTTCTTGGGAGGACGGTCATGTCCTCTACATTCTTTACACCCAAACTAGGGACCCAACCCTTTTAGGGAACCTCTTCTTGTGCCGTTGGGTGAGGTCCTAAGAACAGACCTCTTAGGGTACCTGTCTCCTCGGACCAGTCGATGTCAAGTACCCCAGCGTTTTTCAACCTGCACTGACTTCGCTGAACCGTACACGTGTGTACGTGTGTGTGTGCGTGTGTGTGTGTGCGCGCGCACGGTCTCCTATAATCTTACCTTTTGGTGTCAACGTCGTCGCTAGGGGTCCCAGTTTATATAAATCAAAAGGGTTTTGTCATCGGTCCTACTTTCACTTTCATCTACAGAGAGAGAGAGACACATACACACACAACAGAGACAGTAGGAAGGGACTCAAGTCAACTCAACTGACCCTCCGTCTCATCAAATCCATTTTAGACCTCTAGACCCAAACGTAGAACGAAGTTGAAAACGACTAAACGTGAAGTACCGTTTATCTACCGTAGAGGCCCACCGAAACCCACGACAGAGGTATAAAGTCAAAAAATAGAACATTGATCCTTACGTCTCCGGTGTCTTTCCCAAACAGATTCAATCACCGTTTCGAGTCTGATGAATCCAAAAGATCGAAAGATCGAGATTTTACCCTTCTCTGGACTGGTCAAGTTTCCACAAGAGATGGAACTTAATAGTTTGGTGATGTTCGTATGTCACTACTTCTTTTCTTGGTGTTTTGGAAACGACACAACTGACATCTAAGGTATCTTAACATCTAACGTAATCTTAAAGAGACTATACAATCCGGTAACTATACGTCGACCCGAACGAACGATTTAAGACATAATACCTTTGGTCACCCAAACCTTCACAATAGACAAGAAACTCTTGATGTACTCCTACTACGTAAAACACTATTTTTAGCTACGACTTTTAACAGTAACAAAGGTCTAAATTCATCTATTTTCGACTCAACTGGGACACCGTAAAACGTTTCGGACCTGAGATTGTCCCTTTCCCCTTGGAAGATTAAAGCGAACCCCCCAATGGAACATCCCCTCGACACCCCACTCACACTTCCCTCCTTAAAACCTTTCTTTTTGTCCACGTCTTTCCTTTTAACGTTTGGTTGACTTGAAATTCGGTGGTTTAAACACAACGATCTTTCTTCAAAGGAGTGGTGAGACCGAGACTACGAGAGGACCCATCTTTCCCGACACGAATAACCTTTCTTCTCTAATCTTCATTCACGTTAACATTTATATTCCAAACACCGTAATAATAAAGTTATAACTTCGATTCACCGGATAAAATCCTCTTAACCCCCTAAAAAAAAAAAGTTAGAAATTGACAAATAAAACATTAACATCGATTCGTATCCTTACGGGACAAAATCCTCTTAAACCGAATATTCAGACTAAAAATCTTCGTTTATTAAGTTTCCTTAATTAACCCCATGTTTTCATAAAAATAAAATGGTTTTCCTAAGTATCGTTTGGAGAAAAATTATCAAGGAAATAACACAAAGTTCAATAAACTCATTGTGTTAGTACTACCTGTGAAAACTCTCGGAACGGACAATATCCTTTTGGTTCCTAAAAAGTTTATATTTGAAAAGTTCCTTATCTTGATAGTATAGTGGGTCTTTAGGGTGATGACCCGTGTATGGGACTCTTTCGGTATTAACTTTCTCTATGTACATAGGGTCACAAGTAACATCGAGAAAAATGTCATCGATCCTGTACCTTCGTTAGATGTACAGGTAGTTGTCTACTTACCTATGTCTTTCACACCATGTGTAAATGTTGTTTTATAATGAGTCGATATTTTTTGTATAAGTTCAGTCAGGATTACTCCTTGCACTTGGATCTCGGATAATATGTTTCGTTTCATTTTGTCTTTCTGTTTATAACATATAATCACGTACGTATACCTTAGATCTTTCTACCAGGACTACTTGGGTAAACGTCCCGTCGTCACCTCTACGTCTGTATCTCTCGTCTGACACCCGTGTCACCCCCTCCTTCTCTTACCCTGCTTAACTCTCTTGTCGTACCATTGTATATGTAATGGTATACATTTTATCTATCGTTCACCCCTAAACGACATACTGTGTCCCTCGAGTCCCGAAGAGACCACCGAGTCTACCATTTCTTCGGTGGACGTTACACCCTCTGGACCCAAGTTAAGGACCCAACCCTTCTATTGGGACCTCCTCCCGTACAGTAGGGTGAGGTGATAAGAACGGACCTTTTAGGGGTACATGTCCTTTCGGACTCGTCACTGTCAGGTACCCCAGCGTTTCTCGACCTGTACTGACTCACCGATTCGTGTCGCGTCCCTCGAGTTGAGTATAGACATTGTTGGATCTCTCCACCTTACCCCACCCTCTACCTCTCCCCCCAAGTCCTCCCTCCCCTGTATGCATATGGACACCGACTAAGCATAACTACACACCGTCTCCGGTTGTGTTATAACACCTCGTTCGCAGGAGGTTATTAACATAAAACAAGGGATGAAGAGTCATAACATGTCCATATTGGAAACCACTAATAATCAATTGAGTTTTTGTTTTGTTTTGTTTCGTGGAAGAAGTCATAAGATTGTTTACTATGGTCGAAGAGGACGGTTCCTCGGATTATTTGTCTTTCCTTCATCAATGTATTTGAAACATTGGTGACTGACTGACGTATCACAATGAAACGAACGGATGTATGGCCCCGGTCAAACAGTTAAATTGGTGGTAAGGAGGACCGCTAAAGTCAGTATTGAAGTATTGATGGGTAGACGTACTCAAAGAGTTGGTGGGAGTACAAGATACAGAATCCTGTATGGTCCTTGTCTTCACCAAATTTTTCATTTAACCCAATCTCAAAGGTCCGAAGACTCAAAAGGATCAACCTCTCTGTACCTTAATTAAAACAAGGTGGCTTCATATGTCAGCTCCGCTATACGTACTTTGTAAATGTTTTTTTAGCTTCAGCACGAGTGAGTGACCGAGGAAAAAGGGACGGGACTTTATAGATCCCGAAACCAAACAAAAAAAAAAAAAAAAAAAAAAAAAAAANAAAAAGGAAATAGAGAACACTTTCAAAGGTTTTTTCTTAACCAAGATCCTTACTTTCTTTTACCTTCCGCAAATTCCGAGGCCTCCATTAAAACCCGTTGGACCTCACCATCTATTAGTGTCCGACCCCACTCTTACCCTACACTCAGAGTGGGTATTAAAATCGAAGAGCACAGTGTAATACCCTGGTACGAAACCTACCCGTCGTTTGCGTCTACCTCTACCTTGGACCCGATGACCTACCCCGGACGAGAATTGTCTCGGGAAATAAAACTATAGGGGTCCGGTCAACCCTTCTTTCCTGAAAGCGACTAGAAAGGTCGGGATTTACCATCGTACTCTTAAATCCCTCTAAATGTCGTTTTGCATCAGAACACCCCTACAGTGACAATGAGAAAAAAAAAAAAACTTAAGTCACGCTTAGTACCTGAGAAGCCACAATGAGACACCAATCCCTGACGGAACCACGTAATCTGTGTACAAACAATAATAACTCCTATTGTAAAAACACCGATTGACCCTTGGTAGGGGAGAACCGAAAACACAGGTCTTGTCAACGTATCTAGAAATTAGACGGTTATGATAAACACATGGTCGGAGGAACTGACTACGGTCGAGAGGAGGCCCTTCCCTTACCATAAAGCACCGACGAACTCCTCGGTTCTGTCCGTGTCCGACTCACTAGGTGTCCCACCCCGAAGAGAGCGGACGTCCGTACCGCGGACGATGAATCACCCAGACGTCACTTATTTGTCAACACAGGTGTGTCTCACTAAACGACAGGTTCGAAGTCTCACCCCACTACCCCTCTCTGTCGACTCACCTGTGACCACCTGAGTGTCTGTACCCGAAGAACTCAAGAGACGGCTTTCGACAATAGAATTTTTACACTCCCTGTAAAGTCTAGTCGCTTTACTTAAGAGAATCACCAAGTAACAACACCAAGTCTGTAACTGCTGAAACATTTTTCCGTCCCCTTTATCCTGGGACCTTACGGTGCACACAGAGGAAAGGAGACTCAAAGGTCCTTGACATTGAAGAGACTGGACCCTCCTCACCTGCCCGAGACTACGGCTAAGTGTACACATACAGTCCAACGGAACTTTTCGTAGAATTTATGTTGTGTGGAAGCCTGCCTACCACCTACTACTGGAAAGACAACTACTTACACCTCCCTGAATCTACACCTACACCGGTCCCGAGGGCGTAAACCTCCCACTTTACCTGGACTCATTTGTCTCCCCCCTGAGTCCACGAGCTGTAGGTCATCCTTCCTGAAAGAAACGGTAGAACCGTAGACGAGGGGGAAGAGACAACCGTATTAAGGAAGGACGGGTCCGAACCGTCATGGAACATTCATGAGTGCCTAAGGAAGAGCCACCTGTATACTCGACGCTACAACTCCGTGACGGTCCCGACGTCGACTGGGAACTCGGGTGAACGGGAAGTAAAGTGTCAGTCCTTTGATTCTGACCCCTCCAGTTCTCTTACCAGGTCTCTCCTCCGTCCTCTCCTGGGACCGAAGGACTGGTAGAGCACGTTGGAGAGGCAGAAGTATAGGGGATGGAAGACCTACAGACGGGAGACGGGAAGGAGGTCGTGTAAGTCGAGGTCCGAAAAGACGTGGGTGCAAAGAACACACGACGAAAACACGGTCGGTGAGAAGGTAAACAAGTAAAATACAGTGAAGCAGGAATTACTATTGGGATACTCCATACACCAGAATGAGAGGGTAAAAGGCCAACTTCGACTTCAAACGGGTCTAGTGTGTCAGTACCTCGTACCTCGGTCCTAGGTTGAGTGTCGACAGGACTGAGGAGACACACGACAGAGACATGACTGCACCGAAGATTAGTCTTAAAGAGGAAGGACGGGTGTCCGGGAGATGTGAAAGACAGAGGAACTCCAGTAGCCAGCTGTAGATGAATCGGTCCCAAGTAAGTAGTCGGTGGTAAGTACTTTGAGGACGAGACACTTCAGAGACAAACTGCAATCCTTGTACCTTTCCTCTAGTGGAACGTAGGAGATCATGGGAACAGAACCACTCCCTCCAGCTACACTACTTCCGTACCTACCTCCCGTCTCCCGTACCCCAGGACCCATCGTAAAAGGACCTCCCTCAGTCTCTTCCTCTCAAAACTAGACCCAGAACCACTGATCCTCGACCTTCCTGTCTCACTCTCCTCCGCAGTGGACTTTGTGGGGTCTTACACGAACAGGAGAAGAGGAACCGTAACAGTTACAGACAGACGAAAGGAATGAAAGAAGGAACACACAGTCACGGAACTTCGCGACTCTGACCGAATATGAGGAGAGCGAGGAGAGGATCGTGGATCCTTAGGAAGTTCTTTGTAAATAATTTAATGTGACTTTCGGAAGACAGGAACGGGAGTCCGTTGTATCAACCTTACTAACCCGCCCCCCCCACCTACACACTCTTCAATTGTTGTCTTCTAAGTTTACTTACCAAGTCTCGACGTCGTCGTTGCTCCACCGTCACGTGACTCTGCGCCACGTAATGACCTCGGCTGTCAACCACCCTTTAGTCGTCGCTCTCAAATGAAATCGACAAAGTTGAGGTGACTCCATCCTAAACTGAACCCAGGAACCTGTGTCCTATTAATCTTAAACTTACCTTCCTAATTTACCTCCATCTCCCGGGTGAGGTCATGAGAACGGACTTTTTAGGGTACCTATCTTCTCGGATCTTCCGACGTCAGGGACTCCAGCGACTCCCAGTCTGTGCTGACTCGCTGAAGTGAGAATGAAAAGTGAAAGGACGTAACCTCTTCTTTTACCGTTGGGTGAGTCACAAGAACGGACCTCTTAGGGTCCCTGCCCCCTCGGACCACCCGACGGTAGATACCCCAGCGTGTCTCAGCCTGTCCTGACTTCACTGAATCGTCACCGTCGTCGTCTCCCGGACCGAATCCGACTACTTACGTGTGTACCTGTAAAACCCCAACACCTCATTCAGTCCAACGCAAAGGTAATCACTCCTTGACCTCTACTTTAACAGTTCGATCTGACTC
>SJYO01031855.1:0-10000 GCA_006410555.1 Capra ibex | reverse complement strand
CATTTTGTCGATAGATCGATTTATCTTTAATGGATAGATCAATAGTTTCGACGTTAGGAGGTCAGTGGATACGTAATGAATCAGTTACTTCTTTAATTAGTCTACTAGATACTTTCTTTACCTCAAAATAAGTTCGATTTGACTCCTACCATTGGGTCCTTGTCGGAGAGTTTTTCGAGGTCTTTGACAAGATGGTCAAAATCCAGGTGCGGACCAACATGTCCAAAAGAGAAAAGTAAATAAATGAATAAGACCGACACGACCCGGAACCAACGACGAGTGTCCGGAAGGGATCGACGTCGCCGGTCACCCCCGACGGGAGATCACCACCGAGTGTCCGAAGCGTGACACCACCGGCGAGCCCAGCACCTCGTACCCGCGACCTCGTACGCCCGAAGCCATCAACGCCGAGAGTGCGAGTCTTCCGCGTCGAGGGTCCGAGGTCTCGAACCCGAGCTATCAACACCGTGTACCGAATTAACCGGGTATCGTTCACTTTAGAAGGACCTCGTCCCTAGTTTGGGTACAGGAGACGTAACCGTCCGTCTAAGAAATGGTGACCGGGTGGTTCCTTCAGGATATATCCAAATACTCTATCTGCCGACATGTAATTTGCTACATCTCTCAAACGTTTGAGGACTAGAGATTCACGTTTCACTACCCCGTACCACTGGGGAATGCTCAAGTTCTTCCTTACAACGGATAATTCCTCAACGGAACCACGATCCTCTTACTGACTCGTTCATAAAGACGGTTCTGTCTCCAAACCACCTACGTATTCCGTCTATTTGTTACGTGTCATCTCCTCTGGGTCCTCCGGTTCCCCACCTCTTTCAAAATACGAATTTACAAGAACTGAAGAGAATCTTATACTTAAAGGTAAAGTAGTTGAAGTTACGTCTTTTAATAATTTAAGAACCCCGGTTATTACTTTATTTAAACCCCCTTTAAAAATTTAATTTGTGTAAAAGAATTTAAAAAGAAAAACGGGAGTCGATGTTTACAAGTCTTTGAGTCTTACAGTTATAAGATGTTTATTTCGTTCAGGACACAGGTCCCAAAGAGTTTGTGTGATGACTGTAAAGTCTAGTGTAGTGAGAGGTAAACTCCCTCCCCAGGACACGTTACTTACGACAAAGTGTCGTCGGTACCGGAGATAGGTCGTCGTGAGGTCGGGGTGTTGTAGTGGAGGGTCAGTTCTTTTACAGAGGTTTACAAGGGTCCACAAGCGACCCCCATCCCAGAGGTCCATTTATAATGCCCTCTGTGTAAATATGATTTTTGTAATAAGTAATAAATAGAGTTTATTTCATATCCACTCAGAAGATATAAAAATAAACGATTTAGACCGTTAGGAGGACTCTCTGTTGTCGTGGAAGTAGAGGAGGTAGAGGGTGGGATAAACTCTTAGTGACGAGATTAGGTGTTCCTCGTTACCTCTTTCTCATGTCACTACCCTCCACTCCTTTCAATACTAGTCTAAACGCAAAGCTTGTTTTGTCTTATTTTATGACGTGAGCCGAGTATCGGTCTTGACGACAGTGGCTTAAGCGTAACATGTCTACGACGACGACGACGACGACGACGACGACGACGATTCAGTGAAATCAGCACAGGTTGAGATACACCGGGGTACCTGTCGTCGGGTGGTCCGAGGGGGGTAGGGACCCTAAGAGTACGTGACTCTGGACTAAGTTACACACCGAGACAACAACTCATTCGTTGACTTCTGCCCTCGGGTCTAGGACTGTAAGTGTAGGAATCCCTCACGCTATGACTAAATGGGATTCATAGTTAAAACAAAAGTAACACAAAGACCGTGACTCAAGGATTTTGAGAACCTAAAGAATTCACTAGTCTCGTTTTTCCGTTTTTTGTTTTGTTTTTTTCTTTCCAAAGAACACAATACACTCACTTCCTTGAAAACCTAGTGTGGATTCCTCCATCCGACCAACGGTCTACTGATTGGTGTACTAATTTCCCAATCTTGACAGTCATGGTGTTTGAGACTGGGAGGACCTCCCTTCTTCCCGACGTCTACCTTTGTCAACGGGACCATTTACTAATTTAGTTAGTATGGATACATTACTTCTGAAACAATTTTTTCTTTTTCCCTTTTTTTTCTTTGCGTTTCTTCACCCAAGTCTCCCAAAGACCTGACCTCTTGTCTACCCTCTTAGTCCTAACCACTACGCGACTCTCCCGTACCGTAATGTGACAGGGTATGACGTGGGATTCGTAGAGAATGTATCTCGTCGAGGGTTAAAAATAGAAAAATATTATGTGGTTAGTGGTCGACAAAGACTCAAGACACTCGGTGAGATTGTTTAATCACCTTGGTTTCTTCCCTAAGTAACCTGGAAGTTTATATATCGGTCAGGAAGGCCTGAACGTTGACCACAGACTTCACCCCCTAGGTCCCCCGTCTAGGTTCCTGACTCGGTAAGTGTGCACCCTAGACTCCTGAAGAGTATCATCTGACCCAGTTGAGACTCACCTTAACATGCTGGAGGTGGATCGACAGTCACGTAAAGAACCTCGACTCTGTTGGGAGGGGTTGTGTGTGTGTAACGTTAAGTATGATCTTAGTAAAATCCCTGTTACAGAATTGACAGTTTCGATCTCTTTATTTCCTTTACCCATGAGAGTTGATAGGTTCAAAAAAGGATGTCTTAGATTTATTATAAGTAGAAAAGAAGTAATACAAAGGAAACTCTCGAACTAAATTGACCGGTTATTGGTATACCGTCCTTTTTAGTTACTCTTTTTGAAACGGAACGAGGAGTCAGAACGAGTCCTAAACGGATCTTTCTGCCCGTTTGAACACAAGACCCTGGACTCTGATCCTCAAGGGTTGAGTCTTTCAGATTAAGTTTTCAGTGGTCTTATTCTCCGTAATAAAATTATGTAGAAGGTCCCCAGTCAGTTAAACATTTTTCTTAAGTTTTTTTAGAATTCTCAGTGTTTACTACATTGAATAAGAGGAAAGGAACAACCTCTTTTACCTTCGTAAAAAGGTAGAGACTCACAGACCCGAGTCCTCGACCCAAGGGGCAGAGTATGTGAGTCCAGAGTCGCCATCTTGTCCTCGTGTCAACGGAGTCACTAGAGGGCCGACCTCGACCTTGGGGCCACTCACGGCATAGGTAGGGTCAGTTTCCGCCTCTTTAGGGGTGTGACGCTCCCTAACGCGAGACCCTTCTTAGGAGGAGGTGGCTACGTCACGACCCCCCGTCTCTCTCTTCTGTGTCACTCCCCAACCGACACCTGTGGTGCCTCTAGAATGAGAAATTTAGGGGACCTTAGAAACCAGGAGGAGGATGAACCGGAACTGGTATAGGAACGGTCTTTAGGAGGGAGGTACCTCCCTCCTCAGGGAGTACCTGAGACTTTAGTACAAGAAAGGACTTAGGGAAAGATGGAAGGAAGTATAAATAAGAGTCCGGAAAATCGAGTGGGAAAAAGGAGTTGACTAAGAGGGTTTACGATAAGGGGTGTCAAGACCGGTGTGGTGTCAGAGGACTACTACCGAGTAGGAAAGGGTACTGAAGACAATCATAGTCGTATTAGTATGTTACAGTTCTCTGAGGATTTAGAGCTTTCAGTCCAGGTATAACAGACACGAACTTTGGGGTGTCGTTGACGTCGGCGTACAGAGGTAGATGTATAGCGATCTAGACTGTCAGGTCAACTCGTTTTGTTTCTACTAAGAGAGAGAATAACCGGAACTTGTGGGACCGAGTCCAGGAGTCGTAAAGTGTAGACGTCGAAATGTGGACGGAGTAACGGAGGGACGGGGATTAAAGGGACGAGAACCTAGGCACAGGAGGTGGACCAATATGTAGTATAATCTTTGTAGTTTCGACCAGTCCAGTGAGGAGGTAAGTTTTAGGAGGATACTCAGTGTAGAAGATGGTGTACTTTAGATGTGGGACCTGTCTTACCTTTTTCCGGGAACGAATGGGACGGAGGAACCTGAAGAGGTCGAAGCCGAGGACGAAGATTGATTACGTGTTCCGGAGGTTTTCGTTTGCTGGCGAGTTCCCGGGAAGTTGTGGGGGTGCCAGAGAGTTTGTGGTCACTAAGACTTTTGTGATCAGTGAGTACGATCTGTCGGTAGAAAGACGGGAACAATGAACGACTTGAGATGTGTGTCGAAAACTCTAAGTTGCTTTTACAGTGGTTGAACCTCTTAGTCGAGACACGGTAGTAATCTCCATCTTCGAGGATGTAAAAGACGGGGTCCGGGGAACAAATACAACGACAGTGTCCACTATGGTGTAATGTCAGTACGTGAATACAGAGGTAGGGTAAGTCAGACTAACGGAAGTTTACTGACAGTTGAAACGTACAGATTATAGTTCGTGAAACACCCATGGGATAGTACATAAAAATACCTTAGTCACGAACGTTCCCATGTACGTTTACTCGTGCTTACTTGTGCTATTCCGGGGTACCTTCGGTTACAGCCCCCGCTGTGTAGGGTGGGGTGAGGGTCCCGGGTGTGGACGTAATAGGAGTCTTAACATTGGATTCCCGAGAAAGTACTCCTGTGTCAACGGAGTGTAACTGACTGTTTACCCGTTTGTATAAACTCCCCCTTTACTTCTACAGGAAGTCCCAGTGTAAAGAATCTGACTGTCCGCACTTTCCTTCTTCCGGATTCACTTACAAGAGGGGGGTATGAAGACTGTAGGAGAAGAAGAACGGGGAGGTCAGTGTTTTATGGGTAGTTTCTGTCAGAGGTCGGATACGTGGATACCACAAGAGAAGAGGTTCTGACCTTTTTGTTGTTTTTTCGAAGATCTTAAATGATTCTTATAAACTCTTACAGAAACACTGGAGTTGTTTGTCTTTATGAAGAATTTGTGTTGTATTTTTACGATTAGTAGATACTCTTATATGAATTTAACTTGAAGTTATGTCATTTAATACGGGTCACCAGTTTTCCATATTTGAAAGTCAAGAAAAAAGAACAAGTACGGTGCGTACAATGTCTAGAGCCAAGGGGTTGATCCCTAGGTCAACCCGGGGGATGTCACGCTTTAACTAGAAGTTTCGTAGTCCTTATATTTATACTTCTACGTCCGTCGCCTTGTCGAGGTGCCATCTGAGAACCGAGGTCCCACCGCCTGACCAAGGTCCCACCGGTCGCCGTCACCACTTCGGATCACGGGGGACGAGGACCCTCAGGAGGTCGTAGTCGAGGTCGGAAGAGACCTGGGTGAAGGGTTGGTGAAGTCGTCCCGGAAACGGAGTTGGGGGTCGGTACATAACTGGCTGTAGACTATCGGGCACTTCCAAATTTGCAAGTCACACTTGGTCGTCATCCTCTGGGTCCCGTGACTCGTAGAGTAGGTCGATACGACTCGCCGATTTCGTGTACAGGGACGATTAATCCCGGACTCTTTACATCAGGTGACCTCTTCCCTTACCGTTTGGTGAAGTCCTACGAACGGAACTCTTGTGGTACTCGTCATACTTTTCCGTTTTTCTGTATTGTGACTTTCTACTTGGGGGGGGGGTCCAGCCATCGACTGGTTATATGATAACTCTTTTACCTTTTTATCGAGGTCTTTCTTGCTTCTCCGACTCGGTTTCGCCTTTACTACGGGTCAACACCAACATAGACCACCAGTTCCGTTTCGAGTTACGACATTTCTTGTTATGACGTATCCTTCGACTTTACAATCCAGGTACACCAGTTTGTCCTCTACTGTTCTCACTTGTACCTGTAAAATCCTTAGTTACTTGATTTTACCTACCCTTATCCTCTTAAATTAAATCTGCTGGTAATATAGATGATGACACCCATTCTTAGGGAATCTTCTTTACCTCATCTGGAGTCTCATTTACTTTCTCAGACTTTACGTCATGAATCCACGTTAGAGTGTTTACTGTCTTACTAGAGTAAAGCAAAGGTTCCGTTTAGTAAGTCGTAGTGCCGTTAGGTTCAGATAGAGGGTTGGTTATTACGGTTTCTTCGACTTCAACTTACTAAGATACTTCTGGATGTTCTGAAGGATTTTGACTTTGGTCTTTTTCTACAGAAAAAGTAGTACCCCTGACCTTACGTTTACATCCTTCAGTTCGCTATAGACGTTATTATGCGTTCAAACCGAAACCTCATGTTTTACTTCGTCCCGTTTCCGATTGTCTGAAAAGGGTTCCCTCGTGTGAGTAGTATCGTTTGTGAGAGAAGGTTGTTGTGTTCTCTGTTGAGACGTGTACCTGTAGTGGACTACCAGTCATGGTTTTGGTCTAAGTAATATAAGAAACGTCGGTTTCCACCCCCTCGAGACATGTCAGTCGTTTTTGTTCTGGACCTCGACTAGTACTAGTCTAGTACTCGAGGAATAACGTTTGAAGTCCGAGTTTAACTTCTTCATCCCTTTTGGTGATCCGGTAAGTCCAAACTGGATTTCGTTTAGGAAATACTAATATGTCGTCTTCATTGTTTGTTTAAGTTCCTTAACCTAGACTATCTCACGGACTTCTTGATACCTACCTCCAAGCATTGTAAATGGTCTTCACCACTGGTTTTGGTAGGGTTTCTTTTTCTTTCCGTTTCCGTTGTACCAACGACTCCTCGGGAATGTTTGTCGACTCTTTTCTTGGCTTCCTTTTCCGTTTCCTCTTTTCCTTTCTATCTGGGTAGACTTGCGTCTCAAGGTTTCTTATCGTTCCTCTCTATTCTTTCGGAATTTCGGAATTCCCGGAAGTCTTCGTAGTGGTGTCTGTTTCGACCTCCACTACCTTAAGGACGACTGGATAAAGTATAGGATTTTCTACTACGACAATTTTACGACGTGAGTAATACGGTCGTTTAAACCTTTTACACCGGTGTCCTGGCTTTTCCACTCAAAAGTAAGGTTAGGGTTTCTTTCCGTCACGGTTTCTTACCAGGTTAATGGGATGTTAATGTAAGTAAAGTGTACGGTCGTTCTATACGAGGTTTAGGAAGTTCAATCCGAAGTCGTCATACTCTTGACTCTTGAAGGTCTCTACATGTTCGACCCAAATCTCTTCCGTCTCCTTGGTCTCTAGTTTAACGGTTGTATTTCGACCTAGTATCTTTCGTTCCGTTAAAGTTTTTTTGTTTTTAGATACGACGAAGTAACTGAGACGATTTCGGAAACTGACACACCTAGAGTTGTTTGACACTTTATAAGAATTACTTTACCCTTATAGTCTGGTGGAATGGACGGAGGACTCTTATAGTCTGGTGGAATGGACAGGACGTACGTCCTTTTTGTCGGTGTCAATCTTGACCTGTACCTTGCTACCTGACCAAGTTTTAACCCTTTCCTCATGTAGTTCGGACATACAACAGTGGGACGAATAAATTCAATATGGGTCTCATGTAGTACGTTTTACGTTCGGACCTATTTCGTGTTCGACCTTAGTTATACCGGTCTTCTTTACAGTTGTTGGAGTCTATATGTCTACTATGCTGAAATTACCGTCTTTCACTTCTCCTTGATTTCTCGGAGAACTACTTCCCCTCTCTCCTCTCACTTTTTTGACCGAATTTTGAGTTGTAAGTCTTTTGTTTCTAGTACCGTAGACTAGGATGCTGAACTACCGTTTATCCACCCCTTTTACATCTTTGTCGCAGTCTAAAGTAAAAGAACCTGAGGTATTAGTGATGTCTGTCACTGACGTCGGTGTTTTAATTTTCTGTGAACGAGGAACCTTCTTTTGGATACTGTTTGGATCTGTCACACAATTTTTCGTTTCCCAGTGAAACGGCTGTTTCCAGGGACATCAGTTTCGACACCAAAAAGGTCATCAGTAAATACCTACACTCTCAACTCGATATTTCTTCCGACGTTTCGTTTCATAACTACGAAAACTTGACACTACGACCTCTTCTGAAAACTCTCAGGGAACCTGTCATTCCTCTCGTTTCGTGAGTCAAGATTTCCTTTGGTTGGGATTTAAAAGTAACTTTCCTAACCACGACTTCGACTTCGAGGTTATGAAACAGGTGGATTACGTTTCTGGACTGAGTGACCCTTTCTGGGATACGACCATTTCTAACTCCCGTTCTCCTCTTCCCCTGCTGTCTCCTACTCTACCGACCTACCGTAATGACTGAGTTACCTGTACTTGAACTCGTTTGAGACTCTCTCTCACTTCCTGTTCCTTCGGACCGTACGACGTCAAGTACCCGAGTGTTCCTCTCCCTGTACTGAATCATTTACTTGTTGTTGTTGTCGTCTTAAGGTCTCAGGAGTAGTGACCTGGTAGTCACTACAAGGTTTGGAAGTGCATATTTTATTCAGGACCCCCACATTACATGTCGTATCACGGTGATCAGATTATGATATAATATGTGACTTTTCAATGATTCTTCCATCTACCATTTGGAAGAGTAGTGTTCTTTTTTCTTAAACGTCGACACTCATCACGACCCACAGCCGATCTGAACAGTGTCATTAGTAAAGTATTATATATTTTTATATCTTAGTGATACGATATATGGTCTTCGATTATATTACAATATCTAGTTAACTTAGAGTTAATTTTTTTATTATCGATGTTAAATTTTTCATACAGAAGTTTTATGGTCTTTTCTCATTTTTAAGTTCGGGGCATTTTGTGGGGTCTGTCCATGTGTGTGTGTGTGTGTTTGTATGTGTGTGTGTGTGAGCGGGCGTGTTCGGTCCCTAGTAGGTGTCTGAGTGCACGAGTCACAACGTCGGTCACTGAGAGTGGGGTCGTGTGTCCCGTAAGCGACGAGAGAGCAATAATTTGTGGGACTTGACCTGTTTAGGACGTTGTTTAAGAGGACCTTTTCTTCTCCGTCTCTTTTCCGGTTCCTGAGTTTCCTACTTGACCTTTATAGAAGGGAAACTGGTCGGGGGGTTAAGGGATTTAGTTGTCCAGTCGAGTGTCGGTTGGACACCCGTATCTCGGGTCGTGAAAAACTGTCACCGCCGACGTAGGACCGGAACTTTTCCCTTTCTTCTCTGGGAGGGAGGTAGACCCCGTTCTTCTGGTTCCGAGCCCGAGTGTTTTCAGTGAACAGACAGATTCCGAGTATCCTCTTTACTCTCAGGGGACTGTCTAGTCGTTCTTCTGGAGGTCTCCAAGTCGTCCTTATTCGTTACTAGTCTTCACCGGTAGCCAGAGACGACCGTGTGAAGAGTAGGTTAATGACACTGAAATTTCATTTTACTGAGAATAAAAGGGTGGTTTCTGTTCAAGACACCGAACTAGTACGAATTTTTCAGAAGAATGTTATTGTCGATAGGTAGTATTGTTTTTGTTTAAAAAGAGTAATGAAACGTTCAAACAAGAGTGGACACGTGTAATTAATCGAAAATTGAAACATTCTTAGAATGTCACTTACTCCTTTGAGTTTGGTCCCGAGACACTGTAGGATCTCCCCATCTTACCCCACCCTCCAAGTTCTCCCTCCCCTGACTACATATGGATACCAACTAAGTACAACTACATACCGTCTTTGGTTGTGTTATACCACAACCAAATTCTATTTATTTGATTCCCCTTTAATTTTTATTCAGTTGAACCCCTTTATTTCTTAGTTTGGCCCAATAATCAATTCTCCGGTCTCGAATATCAAAAAAGTACTACCGATGTATTGTTTTTAGGTACAGTGTAAGGATCTTGTTTCGAACCGTATAAAATGAACAAATTATTTACGACTTCTAGTATTCCCAATGTCCTCTAGTCGGGACCCTAAAGAGACCTTCCTTACTACGATTTCGACTTTGAGGTCATGAAACCGGTGAAGTACGCTTCTCAACTGAGTAACCTTTTCTGAGACTACGACCCTCCCTAACCCCCGTCCTCCTCTTTCCCTGCTGTCTCCTACTCTACCGACCTACCGTAGTGACTGAGTTACCTGTACTCAGACTCACTTGAGGCCCTCTACCACTACCTGTCCCTCCGGAGCGCACGACGCTAAGTACCCCAGCGTTTCTCAGCCTGTGTTAACTTGCTGACTTGACTTGACTCCCTAGTAATTGAA
>SJYO01031852.1:5076-90000 GCA_006410555.1 Capra ibex | reverse complement strand
GTAATAGTTTGGAAAAATATCTCCTCCTTCAACTCTGAATTACCCCAATATAGTGAACGGGGGACAAGTCTCCCAACTCTCGGTCCTATATCGATCGGGTAGACCAGATTTTAAGTGTGAGTTGGGGACGTGAGTTCCCGTGTCCCTTCCCACACCGTAGTCGGTTAGAATCAAAAACACCTAGTGTCAGAGGACGACTCTCCACTTGTACCTCCGGTCTGGTCCCGAGTCTATGGGTCAGGGTCGGATTGTCCTCTGGGTTCCCTGGGACCCAGACCCTTCCCCATTAGTTTGGACACTCGACCTTCTAGACCAGTAGCTGCACCCAGTGCTGGAGTAGTACATACTGGACCGGAGGTTCCTGTTTGAGGTCCTCAGAAACCCGGTGTTAGAGTACCTGGAACCGTAACCTCCGTCTCTCTTTATCGGTCCAATGTCGGGGGTTCGACTAGGACCCACACAAACAACCCCTGGACGGATGTCTCAGAGCACCAGGAAGGAAGATTGAGGAGTGGAGTAAATAGGACGTTTTCGTCCGGGGACAGACAGGACCAGACGTGACACAGGTCATGGATCTGGTCGTGGACCGGGTACTGACGTCGAAGTAGTTTGTGTATATATTATATATTCAGAGATAAAACTTTAAAACGAAAACCTTATTAAAGTTTGAATTTCTTGTGAATGATCTTAACATAGTTCTCGAGGGTATTCATGAAGGCGGTCTAATAGAGTAGTAATAAAAACGGACAAAGGAACTTATGAGAGGGCATAGGAATGTGTGTATAAAACAAAGAAGTTTTGGTAAACTTTCGTGTTCAATCGGAAATCTTATGAAGTCATATTCAAACCGTTCTTGTTCTAATAACATTGAAAACATATGAATAGTTTTAGTTCTTTAAATCACAATTTTTGCGATGATACCTTAATTCCTTGAAATCAGTGTTTGAGACGGTGAAAGAGGTGATTACAGGAAGGAGACCGCGTTCTAAGTTAGATCCTAACACTTAACCAAAATTACAGTAAAGAGAAATAATAGGAAATTAAGTGTTGTGAAGTGCTCGGAAAGAAAAAGGAGGTACACTGACTATTAAAGTTTCTAAAGTCCCATCAATAAAACATCTGACAGGAAGTTTAACCCAAACAGTGTACTAACCTACTGTTTAAAATTATATATACTTTCTTCCCCTCCTACCTTCCACCCTCTACTTCGACTCTCCTCGACTGGCGAGCCCTACAGGGACCTGTATATTCCCGTTTCCGATACCGTCACTCCGTGGTACGTGACCTGTTTGACATCAAACTAAACTAAAGACTTCCATGTCATAAACTTCGAGTAAGTGACTTTTATATGACTTACTGTGGATGTGCATGACAAAGTTTTTTGTGGCTGATGTAAGACCCGTAGCAGGTCCACGACTCCTAAGCCGGTTTTATTTCGTCTCTTCTTGAGAGAGAAATACCCGACACGGAAACTCAATGGAATCGGACCGTTTAGGGTAACTGCCTCCTCGGACCATCCGACGTCAGGTACCCCAGTGATCCTCAACCTGTGCTGATTCGTTGAAGTGAAAGTGAAAAGTGAAAGTACGTAACCTCTTCCTTTACCGTTGGGTGAGGTCACAAGAACGGACCTCTTAGGGTCCCTGCCCCCTCGGACCACCCGACGGCAGAGACCCCAGCGTGTCTCAGCCTGTACTGACTTCGCTGAATCGTCGTCGTCGTCGGTCCGGTGTGGAGAGAGACCCCTTCCTCTGTATATCAACACAAACCCCCGTAGGCACATTTCTTTACCCCTGAAAGATGACTTCTGGAACCTCTCAATACGAAGCTCAGTCCTATAGACTGGGTCTTAGGGTGGACCGACCACCCGTCGGTCAATGGACGGGAGAGACTTGGACTTGGAAGAGACATGTCACTCCGACAACCTTCCTCAGTTACTTTATTACATATCTTTCAGCATCCGGTCGTGGACCTTACGGTGTCTCGGGTAGTTTGCCCTCCGACCAGGAGATTCGAGATTCCTACGTCCAAAGGTAGGGGAGACCCCCCTTGAACACCTGTGGGACGAAGTGGTAGACTCAAAACGATGGGACTGGTCCAGCGACTCGGAGACTCAGAGTGGTGGTCCCTGACAAGACTCCCTTTCCCTTCGGACCTCCCCGGTTCGAGGTCTCTCCGTAGGGTCCGCGAAGGTAGTACACCAATGAGGTTCATGTCGGAGAGACTCCTCCCTCCAGTGAGGGTGACATCTACGCCGACTGTCTCCGGTGACCGGTGGACACTAGTGGGTCCCTCCACCCCCTCGTCCGGGACCAGGGTCCGACGGGAGGCACCTCGCCCCGGAGAGTGAGGGGTACTACTTACTTCTGTAAGTAGGGACTTTGGTGTCCCTGACCCCGTGGGGACCGACCCAGTGGTCGAGGGCATGGGTGCCCCCGGTGTGCCTACACATTTACTTCCTTCTCTCACACCTGTGTCCCGGGGGACCTCACGGGTCACAGTCTCCACTGGGGTAAGTGCGGTCGACTTACGGTCGCACCAACGGTGTCGACGTCACTCATCGGTCTTTCCGCCCTAATTTGTGTTTGGATAGAGGGCCCATACCCCGACTGGTGTTGAGAGTAGATTTGAGACTCTCGTCGGGGTCTCTCAAATCCCGGAGGACCAAATGGGTCGTGTCGGGACCGGTGTCTCTCGTGACGGGGTCCTCGAAGGACTTCCCAGTAGTGACCCTGGGGGTCCGGTGAGGAGAGAGTCGAGGGACCGCTCCTGGTGGGACCTCCCGTCGCAATGGACCTCAAAGACGAACCGACTGCGCTGCGGTAGGGTGGTGTCGGCCCTCTTGAGGACGAGGTGCTACTACTTGGACACGACGAATAATGCCCAGTCGAAGAGGTGGTGGCTCCACACCTGAAACCACTGTATTCGGACGTACGAGAGGATCCGGCCCCCCGCCCCTTCCCCTTGTGGTAGTGTGGTCGAGGTAGCCCTTAGGGCCTCCGGTTCCTCATTTGAGGTCCCTGGGTGTCACAGCCCCCCGGGGACCGTGAGTGTGGTAGACGGAGCCTGGGACGGGAGACGAGTGACGACAAGGTGGTTCCCTCGGAGACACGGGTGAGACATGGGTGAGACACGGTCTACGTACTATTTGCCACGTGTCCCCCTTCCAGTGCCCGTCTGTGAGGAACTACCCTTCCTTCCACGAGGGAACCCCTCTACTGACACTTTGTCTAGTACCGTGACATACACTGTCTCCCTGTGCGGCCGGTCCGGGTCCCAGTCCCCGTCGGAGGGTCTCCCTGTACGGCCGGTCCGGGTCCCAGTCCCCGTCGGAGGGTCTCCCTGTGCGGCCGGTCCGGGTCCCAGTCCCCGTCGGAGGGTCTTTCTATACGGCCGGTCCGGGTCCCAGTCCCCGTCGGAGGGTCTCCCTGTACGGCCGGTCCGGGTCCCAGTCCCCGTCGGAGGGTCTCCCTGTGCGGCCGGTCCGGGTCCCAGTCCCCGTCGGAGGGTCTTCCTGTGCGGCCGGTCCGGGTCCCAGTCCCCGTCGGAGGGTCTCCCTGTGCGGCCGGTCCGGGTCCCAGTCCCCGTCGGAGGGTCTCCCTGTGCGGCCGGTCCGGGTCCCAGTCCCCGTCGGAGGGTCTCCCTGTNNCCAGTGGTCGAGGGCATGGGTGCCCCCGGTGTGCCTACACATTTACTTCCTTCTCTCACACCTGTGTCCCGGGGGACCTCACGGGTCACAGTCTCCACTGGGGTAAGTGCGGTCGACTTACGGTCGCACCAACGGTGTCGACGTCACTCATCGGTCTTTCCACCCTAATTTGTGTTTGGATAGAGGGACCATACCCCGACTGGTGTTGAGAGTAGATTTGAGACTCTCGTCGGGGTCTCTCAAATCCCGGAGGACCAAATGGGTCGTGTCGGGACCGGTGTCTGTCGTGACGGGGTCCTCGAAGGACTTCCCAGTAGTGACCCTGGGGGTCCGGTGAGGAGAGAGTCGAGGGACCGCTCCTGGTGGGACCTCCCGTCGCAATGGACCTCAAAGACGAACCGACTGCGCTGCGGTAGGGTGGTGTCGGCCCTCTTGAGGACGAGGTGTTACTACTTGGACACGACGAATAATGCCCAGTCGAAGAGGTGGTGGCTCCACACCTGAAACCACTGTATTCGGACGTACGAGAGGATCCGGCCCCCCGCCCCTTCCCCTTGTGGTAGTGTGGTCGAGGTAGCCCTTAGGGCCTCCGGTTCCTCATTTGAGGTCCCTGGGTGTCACAGCCCCCCGGGGACCGTGAGTGTGGTAGACGGAGCCTGGGACGGGAGACGAGAGTGACGACAAGGTGGTTCCCTCGGAGACACGGGTGAGACATGGGTGAGACACGGTCTACGTGCTATTTGCCACGTGTCCCCCTTCCAGTGCCCGTCTGTGAGGAACTACCCTTCCTTCCACGAGGGGACCCCTCTACTGACACTTTGTCTAGTACCGTGACATACACTGTCTCCCTGTGCGGCCGGTCCGGGTCCCAGTCCCCGTCGGAGGGTCTCCCTGTACGACCCACCGGGGCTCTGACGGTACCCCCCTGTGTGGTCAGTTTGGGTCCCCGGGGTCCCGTCTCCAGGTCCCTGAGTCTCCCCGAAGGAACCCGACCTTACTACCCCCATGCCCACGACCCTCTACCTCGACTCTCCTCGACTGGGGGACACCTAGATGGACGGAGGGGGGTCCGTCCCTCGGGGGTCCTACCTCGGTGTCGACGAAGTGTAGGCCCAGTAGGACCGAGTGGTGCCTCGGGCCTCTACGACCATTTCCTTACGTTTCTCGTGACCCGTCCCTCAGTTGTCCGTACCACCGATATTGACCACTGGAAATCGTCGTGGTTGGAAGAGACCAGGAGTCAAAGGGGAAGACATTTGACCCCCACTGTCCAGTCGTCGACGTGTGTGTCCTCCCACCGGGGGGTGTCTCATGGGTCACCCGGGTCCTGGTCTGAATTGTGAGTCGGAGTTCCGAGAACGACGGGGACAGAGAAATTTTACTCGAGGAGTGAACAATTGTAGAGTACATTACTTAATATAGGTAGTAGTGTCTCGCCCCAACACACAAAATAAAGGAAGGAAGAAGGTCTTCTCTCGAGTTCCTCCGTACAGATTGTTAAATTTCAGTGGACGGGCCTTTGGATTTCTTTAGTCTCAGAAAGGGAGAAGAGGAAGGACCGTAGTAAGTAAGTAAGTGGGAGATGAGTACCTCGGAGACGAGGTAAGTAGTCCGCCCAACTCCTATACAAGTATCTGTGTCACCTACTTCGGGGATGGGTCCGTCGACTACAAGATCAAACCTTTGGTCTCTAAGTGTTCGACCATTCATTGTATATTCCTTCCCTCATCCCCCTAGTATATGTCCCCTCATTCCCGAAAGGTCACCGGGTCGTCATTTCTTAGACAGACGTTACGTCCTCTACGTCCCAGGGACCCGGCCCTTCTAGGGGACCTCTTCCTTTACCGTTAAGTGGGGTCATGAGAACGGACCTCTTAGGGTACCTGTCTCCTCGGGTCGTCCGATGGTAGGCGTCCTAGTGTTTCTCAGTCTGGGTCCTAGTGTTTCCCAGTCTGGGTCCTAGGGTTTCTCAGTCTGGGCTGACTTCACTGACTCGTGTCGTGTATGTCCTCTCACCCGTCCCCACGGTCCTTCCGGAGTGGCACTTTCGGGAAATGTCCTTGTTGGTCCTCTCTCTCCTGACTTGGGGAGTCCGTAGACCTACTTTCTGAAGCCCCGTCTCCTTTGTCCGTCACGTTTACGGGGCTCCGGGGACGAGGGATGTCTTCACTTGGAGTCCCACGTCTCACCCAGGGGTCTGACCCGGACACTGGTACGGGAAGGAGTCCGGGCACGTGTGAAGTAGACTAGAGACGACGGACATTAAAAGGGGTTATGTCCGGTCCTTTGATTTAGTGTCTCTGTCCTTCACTGGCCGGGTTCGAGACGGAATGTCTGACAGGTATTGGCTCCGTCTTGGTCTCGGGTCCGACTGAGAGGGTCACCACGTCTGGGTCCCGTGTTTGGGTGTGACCTAAGGTCACCCCCCTTTTTTTCCTTGACGTCGAGGTTCTCTACCCGTCCCTAGTGACTCCTGTGGGTCGACCTCCACACCTCGGTCGGATACAGGTGCACCACCACCCCGTGGTGCTTCTGGGACTAAACACTACCCTGGTCCCGGAGGACCCCGGAGTCGTCGTGGACAACGTACTTGTGCCCGTCGGTCGACTCACTGAGGTAGGGTGACCGGACGTCCGTCCTCACCTCCTGAAATGAGACGGATGTCCCGGACCGAAGAAACCTCGACTAACCCGATGGTGGGGAGTCCCCTCCTGTCTCCTTCTTTTTCTCCTCTCTGCTGGTGTATCTACGGTAGTGGACTCGTCACGTCCGACCTCTGTGAGCGAGTGACGGGAAGACTGCAGGTGAGGGTAGACGTCAAAGGACCGTTTGAGACAAGTGAAAGTCCGGTTTATGACTTACGGTGGAGGGGTCCCTTCGGACGGTCTGAAGTGAGGACGGTCCTTACGATGAGGAGTGAGGTTACGGGCACGGGGAGGAAACACGGAGAGGTTCGAAAAGGACGACCCGAAGGGACGGGTAGAGATGAACGTCGGGAGACTGACCGACTAACTGAGTCTTCGACGGGATTTTTGAGTTGTGAGGTAGGTCCCTCACGGTGGTGGACCTTCGGACGGAACTATTTGAGAGACAGTGTACCTTGGGGGTTAGCCCCGGAACGTTATTCCTAACGTCAAATAGAGGTGGACATATCATATCACAATCAGTGAGTCAACACAGACTGAGAAACGCTGGAACACCTGACATCGGGCGGTCCGAGGAGACAGGTACCCTAAGAGGTCCGTTCTTATGACCTCACCCAACGGTAAGGGAAGAGGCATTCCTCACATTAGAGGTAAAATTCCTCCTTTTGTCCGAAAGTGTTTATCATGGACTGAATGGGCTCTAGTGTATCGATCATCTCCTCGTTCTGATGGACTTTGAAAGATTTGTCCTAGACCCATTAACTATCACTGGAACTGCTCTACGGACTAGAGAGACCCGGAGTCGGAGGGTAGACATTTTACCCTACCGGTATCTCCTCGGCCCCTAGTCCCTGTTTACGTGTTCTCTCTATTGTTGGAGTCCCAGAGGAACGACCCCCTTGCGACCAGTCCACCACGTCGACTCACGACGGACCGTAACAGAGACACGGGGAACTGGCTCCTCGTCCCCTAGGTACCCCACCCGAGAAGACGGACTCTAGGTTTACAGAAGAACCGTAAAAGATAGTACCGGTCTCGACTCTGAGTAAGAGGGAAGACCGGTTGAACGGGTGGGCAAGTAGTTTATGTTGACGTCTTATACCAGAGGTTCGTTCAGAAGTAGGAGAGACAGGGTAGAGGGAAGGAACCGGGTGTAGACTGTACTAAACTGGAACTGAAAGGAGGACAACCCTTGTCCCAGATCAAAGAAGAGGGAAACAACGACCGCCCGTGTACTGAGTGATCATTGGTTGTCTTACACCTATTCCACGGGACACACTGAACCTCCGACAGTCTTTACCGTTCCGTCTGAAACGGAACCAGGGGCCCCGTGAGTGCACACCTCCACCCCGGTGGTACGACACTCCTTCGGGTTTGGTCCGGTGCACCCTTCCTCTGTATCGCTTCGGGACTCTCAGGAAGTTCTCCCTTTCCGTCCGGTCGGGGTGACGAGGTCGGGGTGCACTGGTGTGCACAGTGTATGCACACGTAAGAACAGGAAAGGAGGTCCGGACACGTAATCGACAAGAACGACGTCGAGAGAGTTCCAACCTAGACTATGAGTATGGGGGTGGATGGTGGGGAGGTACGGAGAGTGAAGGTCGCTCGTGGACCCGACCTTTACTACTGTAGGAGGGGTGTCGGCCGTAATTGAACGGACGGTGTAAGCCCATGGACCGGAGAGGAAAGGAGTAGTGTAATTAAGGTCACGGTGGTCCCTCGGGGAAGATATTACCGTCTCGAGAGTAGAAGGGGTCGGATGTCCCCGTCGGGGTTGAGACTCGAACCACTACGGACACGAAACATTTGGCTCATAGGAGACCCGGAGGACCTCTTTGTGCCTCGAGTGGATGGTGGAAGTTACGTCGGGGAAGGATGTAGAGACGGAGAGATTAGGGAAGGGGGAGCCAGGCGGTACATCTCGACCGTAGAGAAGAAGTGCGTACACCTGGTTGTGACTGGTCGAAGTCTCGTAGAGACGTCGGACAGTCGGACGGAGGACGACGATTCAGGAGAGACCGACCGTAAATAAGATGAAGCCGACAGTGTTGTCCATTGTCTCCCCGAATTTGTCGTCTGTACATAAAAGAGTGTCAGGAGCTCCGACGTTCTGGGGGCCGTCCCACCGCCGCCCACTGCAAAGACACTGTCGGAGTTCCCGAGTGACAGGAAGGGAGCCCCCAACCGTGCAGGGATCTCCCTGTCCGACGCCGTGTCCTCGTCGAAAAGATCCTGTCCAAGACGTACAGGTCGGACTTCCCCGATAAACTCCAGAACCCAAGACACTGGTTGCCGTTTGACGACAGTTCGTTTTCCCGGTCACGGTGTACAAAACCGGTGAGGGTACTCTACGTGGTGTAACCTAGGTCCGTGGCACTCCTCTTGCGTCCCACGACGGTCGAAAGGGGCGTCTTTACGGTTGAACAAGGGTAGCAGTGTACACCCGCACACCGGACACTGGAGAAGAACTAGGTCCAGTATCAACGTGTACTCTCACACTTCGCACTGAACAAGACCCACTAGATCGCTTTCCTGTCGGGTTGGGATGCAATACCACGCATCCTCGAACATCCTACCTGTACAACCGTGGTAAAGGTAAACAAGAAACATTCTTGTTTAGTCACGAGAGACAGGAGATCCCGTTCACCTGACCGGAGACCCGAGTCCGAACGGAACTACCCGTCTAACGGACCCCGACGTGCACATGGGTGTCGTCGAACCTGGGTCGTAGGAGAACGAAGGTTGGGAGGTAGTGAGGGTCACAGACGGGAGGTTCACCAACCGAGAGTCGAACGTAGAGTTTGGGAATCCTGAACAGGGTGGACGGGGAGACCGGAGTGGAGGGTGTGGGAGAAGACGAGGTAAGGTCTTCGACGACCTTCCGGGTGACGGGTGGTAGGGGTGTTGGGGAAAGGAGACGAGAAAGGACCGGAGAACACAGGGGAGGTGGACGTTCCTAAGTGTGAAGGTCGTGGTGGAGTCGTACTGGTTTAGGAGGGATGTTCCAGCTCGGGAAACGCTGGAGTCCGAGAAACGTCCACGACAACGGAGGTGACCCTTCGTAGAAGGAGGTGAAAGACTACTCGTCCAACAATCAAGAGGACATACAGAAAAGGGAGATCCTCTCTAGAAGGTACCTGGAGGGTGGGTGAGGAGGTATCGTAAATGACTATTTATATTGAGATGTAATTAGACACACAAAGCCATTGTGGGAGGAGTGAGTGATCTGTCCGAAGTAAGAGGAAGAGATGACATAGTCGTGGACCCTGTTTCGTCCTCGAGAAATAGAGAACACACCTGTGTACCTACATTAGCAATACTTGCTAGGACAAGCGAAGATGGGACCAGCTGTACCCACTATGGGTCCCACGTCACATATTTCGAGTTGAGTCGGTGAGTGATGTTAAGGTGAAGTAGGACTAAGTACCCGTTTAACGAATTCGGACCTCGTCCCACTGTATGTTGAGGACGGCGGATTGAGTCTCGGAGTCCGAAGACTGGACACGTTACCCCTATACATCCAGACGGAAATCCCACTAAAGCTACAATTCGACAACCCCTACATTTCACTAGTGGGTTACGGACCGGTGTCTCTTGTTGACGAATATGTGTCGTCCGGACGGGGTGACGTCCGACGTTCCGACGGGACCCAGGAGAAGAGTGCAAAAGTAGTTATGTGTTGGGGAGGTGGGGTGAGACAGAGTCCGAGACACGACCCTCCACTCCGTTGTCCTTTACACGACGAAAGTCCTACGGGAACGACCCCTCTTTCCGGAACCGGTGTCACCCGAGACTGGTGTACTCTTCGGTGACACCACCAAACCCCCGAGGACCTCCTGGGTCCTCCGGAAGGACCAAGGGGAGGGAGTAGACTCAAAGATGACAGGACTAAAGATCTGGACTAAGTCAAGACTCTAAACGGTGAAGGTGAGTCTTCCACCACGACGACTGTCTTCGGAAAAACTAATCTGGGAACGTAGAGAAAGAAAAAATTTTTTAAATAAATATAGATTGACTTCCTATTAACGAAATGTTATACCACAAACAAAGACCGTATGTAGTTGTACTTAGTCGGTATCCGAATGTATGCAGGGGAGGGAGAACTTGGAGGGAAAGAATATCGTTTAAGGGTGATCGATGGATAAAATGTATACTATCACATATAAACGGACGATGAGAGAAATACAAACCAGTGCTACGGACGGTGTCTCAGGAGGACGCACGGTCCTCGACGAGGACACGGGAACACGTACGAGTGTGGATCCTCCTCCCGACAGTGGGGGACACGGACACTTCCACGACTTCGACTCTCTCACTCGGAGAGGGTGGTCCGTCCAGACGTCCCGGTAATAACTTGGACCAAGGGACTGAGGTTTTTAGACTTTGAAAAAGTGAAGAGGACAATTTTAGACTCGCTCCGGAAAGTCAAACTTCGGTATCGTTCCTTCACCCTTACACCACCGGTAGAACATCAATGGAAGTATGTTTGAAGACTCAGAGGAATTACGTCGGAGTCCGCAGTGGAGGACCGGAGTAGGAGAAGAGAGATGAAGGACGGCAAGAACTGGACAAGGGTGGTATCCCGGAGGGCACGGAGGTCAGTGTTCCAAAGGATAACAAAGGCAACCTTATCGAGTAGAGTCTGAGTCGACTTCCCAGAGTACCAGGTCCTCAGAGGTGACCCCGGTGTCGTGGAATAGTGGAGGGGAGAAGTAGGACTCTGATACTCAAAGAAGACCGTCCCTGACGGTAGAACAATCCATCAATCTTATCCTTTTTCCTCAGGTCTTACCACCACCGATTTTCTATTCCCTCCCTTTTAGGGTGTTTTTATCTTGTCTCCTTCCAGGCTCACTCACTCTTGGAGTCCATTTTGTTTGTCGTGAGGACCGATCGGACTAAATGTATCCCGTCCGGGTCCTTTTCCTCCTTTTTTGTATAATTTTCTCCTCGGTTTTAACCCGACCCCCCGGAGAGAAGCGTAGAAAACCCACCAGTAAGGGAATACGGAGCTCTTACATAAAAGGAAATGAAAGATTTATTTTGACTCGACAACGTACCTCGTCGTTGTGGTCGGGTAGGTTCTCGACATTGCGACCAGGTGGGTAGTGAAGTTTAAAAACAACGTTGCTCTGTCTTGGTTCCTTTAACGTGTGAGTGAACTATTAGACTAAGAGGAGACCCAGGATCCCGAGTCGGGTCCCAGACCAGACTGTTCGGGACCACCCGCGTCTCCCTCCGTCACCCACGACCAAGCGGGAGGGACGCCCACTGGTGTGTCCCTGTAGGGAGTGAAGACCAGAGTGGTACGGGTGGTGTGACTTACGGGGTCTCGACTGGGACGTCCCGACGCGATCTCGTGTCGTGGGTCTTAGAACCGATTCCACCGAAGAGTAGTGACACGGTCCTTCCCGACACCCTTGGATGTCACACCAAGGAGGTGTCCCCTGAGATACTCCGAGGTAGACGTTCCGGTCGGTTAGAGGCTCCTGGCCGTCTCATTCCTGTGGCTAAAGGAGAGTTTTACTGGAGGGTCAAGATTCTTGTTCTACATGTAAATAAAGGAAGTCTAGACCCCTGTCAGGTCCTCTACCCCTCAGAATGTTTTATAGTGAGTGTCTCGAACTTAAACTCTGAGTTTACGACGACTTTGAATGGGTTCAGTGTAACGGTCGTCCATTCCCAGTGTCCAGACTGGGCTCGGGTCGGGTCAGTCACTCCCCGAACAATCGAGTCGGGGAGAGGGATCACGGACTTGGTTCATGAAAGGGTAGATAGGAGAGGACCATCGGAGTCCTGTCGGACCACCGTCCACTATAACAAGTGTCAGGGTAAAAGGTCTACTCCTTTGACTCCGTGTCTCTCGAGTTCCCAAATGGACGTGGGTCATCCGTTCAACCTGAGGTTGGTCCAGGTAGAACCGGGACGAGTCGGAGATTGAACGTCGGGTCCACGTCCTCCCACACGTTCCCCTCCCGCCCACACGTAGTCTGAGAGTCCGCGGGGAAAAGTCTGGTGAGTAGGGATTTCAAGGCCCCTGACATCCAACACGGGTGGTACCGCCACAAGGAGTCTACACGGTCCACCCTGTACGACCTGGTTGGGAGGAACGAGGGTCTAGGGACAGGAGGAAGAGTGGAAACATCTGGGGACGACTCTCAGTCCGGGACCTATCCTTCCTTCTTCGACCTTCCAGGGACACCCGAGTCCTGAGTCCAGTTTTACAAAAGGGTCCATCTGGAGTCCTACCTACTCAAGAATGCCCGGTTCGTGCAGTTCCGGAGACTGGACGACGACGACATCGGCCCGAAGACTCCGCAGAGCAATTGGTTCTGGTGAGACCGACGGACGGTCCCTCGAACGAAAGAGTGGAGAGGTAGGAGGTACAGGACGAGAAACGTAGTCCGGTTGTGGGTAGGTGGAATCATCATCCGTTCTGTGAAGATACCCCCTTGTACCAGAAAGAAAAAACTTAATTGATTAATTAAAGACCGACACGAGCCAGAGACGACGATGCGACCGAAAAGAGATCAACGCGTTCACCCCGGATGGGAGATCAATACCACGCTCTCGAAGAGCAACGACACCAGAAAGAACACCTCGTGCCCGAAGTCGTGTACGTTTGAAGCCATTAGTGTCCTGTACCAGTGTCATCAACACAGAGGACCTGGGATTTCGTGCCCGAGTTAATAACACCACGTGTTCGAATCATCGAGTAACCGTGTACCTTATAAGGTCCTAATCCCTAGTTTGGGTGCAGAAGACGTAGCCATCCGTCTAAGCAATGATGACTCGGTGATCCCTTCGGGACCTTTCAAAAAAAGGGTCGTTGAGTCACTAGTCCTTTTCGACTCACACCTGTCGTCGGGGACCCCTACACTCGAGCAGGGGAGGACCTCCACTGTCGAGGGGTCGACCTTAAGAGTCGCCTCCGGACCCTCTCGCCGCGCCTCTCTCCCGAGAGGTGAGTGGGGTAGCCCGGAGTCTCCACGGCCCCGAGGAGGTCGACGTCGTTGTCTTCACTTTACAGGACCTCTTCCTTTCTGTGAGAACCTTGCCAGGACCCTGTCAGGACGCTCCCGGGACGACAGGACCAAGGGGTCGAGGTCGAGACCCGGACGGGGGTTGACGGGAGGGTTATGATCATTAGGGGACAGAGGACCTAAAGGAGGAGACAAGGTGGAGGGAGGAAGAGAGACTGAGGAGGCGTCTCCTGATTTCGTACAAATTGTCAGAGGACTTTTCCTTCCTTCGTCGAGAGGTCGACCCCGTTGTCAGAGTAGGGATACAGGGGAACAGGAGAGACAGTGGAACCAGGGACGTGAGACCTAGACGGGTGACACGTGACCAGTCCTTCCAGAATTGGACTAGTGACACAAGTAATCCTGCGTACACGTCGACGAATTTGTACTGACTCACTGTCACCAAGTTCGTTCTCCCTTCCAGTGAAGAGACCACCCCTCTTCAGATGTTACCGTCCGACAAGACCCGATGACCACCCCGCGACACAGTGTCCGAAGGGACCGTCGAGTCGACCATTTCTTAAGAGGACGTTTCGTCCTCTGGGACCAAACTAAGGACCCAGTCCTTCTAGGGGACCGCCTCCCACACCGTTGGGAGAGGTCATAAGAGCAGACCTCTTAGGGGTACCTGTCTCCTCGGACCACCCTATGTCAGGTACGCCAGTGTTTCTCAGCCTGTGCTGACTCGTCGATTCGCGTCGTGCGTCGTGTCGCAGTGTCTCATTAGGTCCGTATTTGACGACAGAGAGAACAAGAAGTAGGGGTCCCACAGAGACGGAAGGAATATACCGACGTCCACCGAGTGGGGCGACTTTACGGTAGAGTCGTCCCTTCTCCCTTTCTTTTACCACCCCTCTCCCGTCCACGTAGAAACAGGTCCACTGGGTCTTGAAAGTAGTAAAGACGAGTATAGGTAACAAGTCTCGGATCAGTGTACCAGATAGAAGGTACCCTCCGACCCCTTACGCAATAAATATATATAGGTACAGGGTAACCGATAGTGAATCAGTGTACCAGATAAAAGATGTGCTCCGAACCTTTGTGTCAGAGGTCGGTTCAGATAATAGGACAGGATTCTCCCTGAGACACCAAAACAATGATTTTCCTTCCCCTGATTACACAGTACCCCCCGTTAATCGATAAAATAAGCAATTAGTGGACAAGTAAATCCAGAGTCCTTAAGAAAGAGGAACTCAGGTCTCTTTGACTTATTGTCACTGAACTTAGCAATCCTATGGATGATAAATGAATGTTTCTTCTCCCTACTAAATCCCAGACTAAGACGTCGGGTAATTCCAAAGAGTATAAGAGTGTAGGGAGCTAGTGTCTTACCGACGATGTCGAGGTCAGTAGAACAGTGGTATGTAGCTGTAAGTTCCTTCCTTTCTGTACGTTCCCCACAATGGAAGGGTCGAGAGTAAAAATTCTTTTTCACTCTTTGGAATGAGACTTTGGGTTTGTCCGAATTGGGTGTATAGAAACTTTGATATTGGTATCATGTTCGGGTCGAGGTCGAAGATTGTCCGACCCTTTTGTTATAGACCGTCTCGTCTTACTAGAACGGTTCTGACTAATCTGGTCACTTTCCAGTGGGGAACCCTGACTCGACCGCAGGTCACTCGTTTCTCTCTTAGGACACTCACTACTTAAGACCCGGTGCCTCAGTCGTCAGTAGTTCGGACGGAAGGACTCCGACGGGGAGACCCCTCTCCCACACGGGAGGTGTCAAATGACGGGGGGTCACACCACTATAACTGGATGGGAGGGAGTTGGACCTGGGAGGTGGGGGCTCGGAAGGGGAAAGAGAGATCGTGGAGGAACCAGAGGAGATAAAGGACGAGGGGGAGACGACGAGGGTCGCCAGGGACTCCCGAGTCTCGGGGTGGGGTTCAGGTTGTCGGACCGACTGGGAGTAGTGGAGAAAACACATGGTCTGGGGCTTAGAAGGAGACCAGGTGAGATCGGAGGGTCGTTAGTGGAAGGAGGACCACTGAGGACCGTTGAGTAGTTACTTCCCGTCAAACTGAATTGTGGTCACTAACCTCAAGAGACTCAATCAAGAGAGTAGAATTTTACGTCTGTAATCGGAGGTCGAGAGAACCACAAGTCTTCTGATATAAACTACCTCGGGAATCCCACAAATTCAGTTAACAAATAGTTTAGACCTCGAAAGAAGTCAGTGGGACTGGAGTCCAGTAACACCGCCGAACATTTAATAGTGATTTCTGTTCTTGTAAATCTACTAAGACCCTACCTTGGGAGACATAATCACAGATCTCGTCGTTCTGGGTCGAACCGGACCATCTACCATGAGGTCAGTGTCTCTTCCCGTCCCCCGGAACTCCCTCAATCCCCGACTCCCCGGTGGGAAGTCAGTGACTCGTCCGACTAGAAAAACGTCTTCCTACACTCAAAGAGATGCTTTGCAAACCCTAGGCTGGCGTCAAAAGGACCGTCCACCTGAGTGAACCGTGAAGACGGTGCTGGGGGTGGGACAAACGGGACCTCCCGAAGTCACCGGTGTAGTAGAGGGCCTATCTGATACTGAACTTTCTCCGGTACGTCTTCCTGGTCCACTCGTAACTCGACGTAGGTGACGACGGTTGGGTGGAGACGAAGAGGGGGGAGATAAGGAAGGACGTAGAGTCTCGGGGACGATAAGAGGGCTCGTAAACCCTACGACCGTCGATGTGTCCGGTACCCTACAGGGTCGGGGTAGAAACGGGACGACACGGGAGGCCGTACTCACCAAGAGAGGAGGACGTCCAGATCGAGGACCGACTCGACGTCCGGGTCGAGCCTACGGACACCGAGACTCAGGGGAAGGGGGAAGTCGACCCGACCGCGACGGAAGAATAAACTCAGAGGTTTCCCTGACCGTGTCTGGACGTGAGTCATTTGGCACGATCTACGTCTCTCCTCCACCACCCCCCAAGTCCCATGGACCCTGTATTATTGAGTAGACTACCCACCCGTCGTTCGTACTCACTTACATTGTGAGTTGTTGGTGTGTCTGTGACGGAAACGGTAGATGTTTCACGGTCCGGACCACCCTCGGTGACGGGAGACCCAAAGGAAATTAGGAGTGTCGTCGGATACTACATCAAATAAAGGACCCCGACAGACTTCTTTCATAGTCTTTGACCCTTGAAGGTCGTTGTCTTTACACAATTGTCCGGACCTCCAGTCTTCAGACTACAATTGGGACCTGTACCGGTACATGGAAAACTTTCACAAGTCCACCCAGGCAAAGTCCGGAGAGAGACGAAGACCACCGGAGTCCGTAGGAACCGGACTTCTGTCGACTGAAGGGGGACACAGAAGTACAGTAGAGGGAGACCCTCATAGACCTAGTTTAACGGGGAAAAATTCCTGGGATCAGTATAACCCTAGTCCTGGGTGGGAGTTCTAGAGGAAAAAGAAGTTAGTAAAGACATTTCCAAAATGAAGGTTTATTCCGGAGTACTCGATTACTACAATTCTTAAGTCGTACATAAAAGACCCCCTTCGGTAAGTTGGGTATTGTCCATCATGATTTTAATAGGTGAAAATGTCTACCCATTTATTTCGGTGGTTACATTCCTAAGACACGTCCCACTGAGACTATTGTTTCGGGACCCTAAAGAAACCTTCCTTACTACGATTTCGACTTTGAGGTCATGAAACCGGTGGAGTACACTTCTCAACTGAGTAACCTTTTCTGAGACTACGACCCTCCCTAACCCCCGTCCGCTTCTTCCCCGGCTGTCTCCTACTCTACCGACCTACCGTAGTGACTGAACTACCTGCACTCAGACTCACTTGAGGCCCTCTACCACTACCTGTCCCTCCGGACCGCACGACGCTAAGTACCCCAGCGTTTCTCAGCCTGTGCTGACTCGCTGACTTGANCTTCTTCCCCGGCTGTCTCCTACTCTACCGACCCACCGTAGTGACTGAACTACCTGCACTCAGACTCACTTGAGGCCCTCTACCACTACCTGTCCCTCCGGACCGCACGACGCTAAGTACCCCAGCGTTTCTCAGCCTGTGCTGACTCGCTGACTTGACTTGACTTTATTTCGGTGGTTACATTCCTAAGACACGTCCTACTGAGACTATTATTTCAAGACCTCTTGTCACCATTGTACCGATCGTCCTAAATATTCTTTCTAAACCCCGAGAGGCACCCGTTCTCTTCATTCGAAATATTCGAATGATTCGTGGTGTGACTCTGGACGTGCGTAAAGGATACCGTCGAGCTAAGAGGACGTCCATTCGGATACACGACCCACACGAAGGGTCTAAGTGCACGTCTCTGGTGTAGTGTCTCCTCAGTCCTTGTGACAGACATCAGTCTCGATCTCGAGGGTCCTCGTCCTACTACAAAAACGAAACATCGGGACTCGTGAAAGATAGTCTTGAAGTTTTACCTGACATGGCAATCACTCTCCACTACTCGAGGGGTACAGACCCCCGTAAGTTCATCTCAATCTTATACCGACCTTCCGGGACCATCGTCGAGAACGGGACTCCTCCCCACCCTACTCGTACGTCCGTCCCCGGAAGACTTCCCGTTTAAGGAGGTGGGGGACGCCCAAACCCTCCAGTCCTCCTTAGAACTCCTCCTCCGTCTCCTCCCTCTGCAACCGGTACTCGGTGACTCTCCCCTCGCCCCACGTCCGTCGGTACTCTGAGTCCGCCCGGGACCCCTCCCCTCGGGCCGTCGGGACAACGGGGACCCGGGAGTGACAGGGGAGACCCAAACGTCCTCTACGTCAAGTACACCTCTCCTAGGTCCAGGGACGACCTCGTCGTCCTTTAGAAGTGCGTACAGGACCTACTCTTGTCGATGACGAGCACTCGAGAACGGAACCCGGTCTGGGACAAGGGTCGGGAGAGGGGCTTCGTGCAGTCGGGGTGGGAGTACCGGTCGGGACTCCCCTGAGTGGTTCGAGGGTAGAATGTCTTTCTTGTTGACTCCAGATCTGTGGGTCGGTTCCAGAGCACCGTCGTCGGTACCCCGTCGTTGTGACCCGAGTCCTCCGACGAGGTTCTGGAGGTTCAGTACCCTTGTCGGGAGGACACCCGACAGACCTTCTGGACCCAAGTCAGGGGAAGACAGGGAAATACGGACACTCCAGTGTCCGTCCCCACGTGGGGAGAAACTTCTCCCCTCTAACAGTCGTCCTACTTCCCCGTCGACCCTCTTCTCTGGGCCACCCCTGAATGGTAGTACGGGACCCGCGGGACGTCCCACTGCATGGACTCTAGGGTGCCGACTCTACGCCGTGGAAGACCGGTGTTCCGAGAGTGACGAACGGTGATCGGACAGGAAGGTTGACTACCCTCTGTCTCCGGGGCTCGTTTCAGACGTCCGAGTCTACGAGACACCGGAGCGACTCGGGGTGAACGTTCGAGGACCTGGTGTCCGACGGAGGGAAGGGTCTACCCCCGGGGATCGTGAGGAGAGACAGAGTCGGAGCCCAAAATGACCCTACCTCTCGTGCAGAAGGGTCTAGATGGGTCACTACCGTACATAAGGTTGTACCTGTGTGGACAATGGGTCTGTTTGTAGTTTAAAATACGGTTGTCACGCAATTTCTTACACTTTCTCGCACGGTGGACCAAGGTCTGTGGTGTGCAGGAGACCGGGACTCATTTAGCCCCGGGGTCCGGGACCAAGGGGTTGAGAAGGGTTCCTGACGACACTGTCCAGGTGGGACCTGAGTCCGGGTGGAGAGTGGTCTAGTCAGAGGTAGGTCCGTCACCCGGTCCGTCGACAAGGCCGGGACCGAGTCCGGAGGAAGGGACGTCGGGGACGGGGAGCTCAGGAGTGGGTGAGATGGTCGAGAAAGGGGGTGGGACCTAGGGGGGCGTCTGGGAGGGTAGGCTTTACGTCGGGGAGTGCGTTCTCCCAGAGGACGAAGATGGGTCGGCAGAGGAGGAAAAGGGAAACGTCCCGACCCCGGACTTAGGACCGACGAAGACCCAGTTCCTTACGGAGTCGTGGTTGACTTGTCATACGTCCTCTGAGGGACAATCTAATCCGAGTAGTCAGGAGGGTAGACCTTGTCGTACATCCTTCAGAGGGTAAAAGTGTGATCCCGTGACACTGGAACTCTCTCGGGTCATGTGACTGAACGGACCAAGACGGACACACAGACAAAGTCCATTATGACCGGTGCACTTTCTCTTTGTCAGAGATGGTGATACAGACTAAGAAGGGGGGTGCTACACTTATCGTCCTTCAACACATGCATTCGTTTTTCCTCCGGATCTTGACTCTCTGTTCTTCCTGGGTCCCGTCCACCGTTGCTGGGTTCGTAGCTCCCTCTTTATGAGACTAGTAGTTATGAATGAGAGTTGTCTAAACGTTTGTTGTCCTCTTTTACTACCTCCTTGACAAGCGTATAACACCATACTCCTTCCGTACCATCAAATAGGTACTAAATTGAAGTTAAAATTTACTTAGTTTTTGTAGATAACTTCCGGATCATTTGTACGTGACATGTAGACATAATTAGTAATTTCTTTTCTTACATAAACTTTTTAAGTTTAACCTCATTGACACCAAATCAGTAGGTTTCCCTCGAGTCACGGGTAATACGTACACCTAAGTCTATACAAGGACATAATGACTCTTGGACTTAAAAGACTTGATATAGTCTGAGTTCCCGTAGTGGTCGGTGAGAGTTTTGTAGAAGAGGTTCGACGGCAGAAATTTGAATACCGGGGTTCTAGAGGAGAACATTTGAAAGAGAATGAAATCCTTGACATCGCTGTCTATTCTGTTGAGTTCAGTATCGGAGGGTCATTTTCCCTGAGAAGAATAAATTGAATATACGTCTCATGTAGTCCTCTTTACGACCCGACCTACTTCGTGTTCGACCTTAGTTCTGACGGTCCTCTTTATAGTTATCGGAGTCTATACGTCTATTGTGGTGGGAATTCCGTCTTTCGTTTCTTCTTGATTTCTCGGAACGCTACTTTCACTTTTTAACTTTTTTTCCTCTCACTTTTTCAACCGAATTTCGAGTTGTAAGTCTTTTGCTTCTAGTACCGTAGGCCAGGGTAGTGAAGTACCGTTTATCTACCCCTTTATCACCTTTGTCACCGACTGAAATAAAACCCCCCGAGGTTTTGGGACGTCTACCACTGACGTCGGTACTTTAATTTTCTGCGAATGAGGAACCTTTTTTCCAATACTGGTTGGATTTATCGTACAATTTTTCGTCTCTGTAATGAAACGGTTGTTTCCAGGTAGATCAGTTCCGATACCAAAAAGGTCACCAGTACATACCTACACTCTTAACCTGATATTTCTTTCGACTCACGGCTTCTTAACTACGAAGACTTGACACCACAACCTCTTCTGAGAACTCTCAGGGAACCTGACGTTCCCCTAGGTTGGTCAGGTAGGATTTCCCCTAGTCAGGACTCACAAGTGACCTTCCTGACTACAACTTCGACTTTGAGGTTATGAAACCGGTGGACTACGCCTCTCGACTGAGTAAACTTTTCTGGGACTACGACCCTTTTTAACTCCCGCCCTCCTCTTCCCCTGCTGTCTGCTATTCTACCAACCTACCGTAGTGGTTGAGTTACCTGTACTCAAACCCGTTTGAGACCCTCAACCACTACCTGTCCCTCCGGACCGTACGAACGTCAAGTACCCCAGCGTTTCTCAACCTGTGCTGACTCGCTGACTCGACTTGTCTTGACTTTTCCGTTATCTAAGAAAGTGGACCCTTCGGGTATCGAGGTCGATGTATTTGGCCTCGACTAGGATTACCTAGTTATGTCTTCAACTTTAATTCCATTTATCACATTAAATTTTTCCGACGAATCAATTTCTTACATGGATTTCTCCTGGGTAAGTTTTTGAATGAGAAGTCTGATATAGACCATATTTTCCTGAGAAAATTCCTCATGATGTTCCCACGTAAAATAGTCATAGGAATATTATACAGATGATTAAAAATTTACGAAAAGGTCCGGGGTCCTTTTCGATAGATTTTCTCTCTTTCAAAAATATTGTCTGATAAGTGATTTGGACCCCGAGGTCTTAAGAAATTACACTATCAGTTACCGAAAGAGTGAAAATTAGAACTTGCTAACTGAAGTGGGTGGAAGACGTCCCGTATAAGTCTCCCCGGCNTCCGTTCAGACGCGTTCCGAGCGGATACCGTCTCGTAGAACCGCGGTCCTTGAGACGGTCTAGCCCCGAGACTCGGCTCGATCTCGAGACGGCAAGACCTCCGCGTGAATCGAGGCACGTTCGTCCCGAAAGTCGAACTGCCCCTGACCGACGGAGGAGAAGGGGGCTCCTCCGAGCGAAGGGACGACCGACACGTGAGCGCATAGACCGCCCCCGCGTCCCGAGGAGGTCGTCCAGAACNCGAGTTGTAAGTCTTTTGCTTCTAGTACCGTAGGCCAGGGTAGTGAAGTACCGTTTATCTACCCCTTTATCACCTTTGTCACCGACTGAAATAAAACCCCCCGAGGTTTTGGGACGTCTACCACTGACGTCGGTACTTTAATTTTCTGCGAATGAGGAACCTTTTTTTCAATACTGGTTGGATTTATCGTATAATTTTTCGTCTCTGTAATGAAACGGTTGTTTCCAGGTAGATCAGTTCCGATACCAAAAAGGTCACCAGTACATACCTACACTCTTAACCTGATATTTCTTTCGACTCGGGGCTTCTTAACTACGAAGACTTGACACCACAACCTCTTCTGAGAACTCTCAGGGAACCTGACGTTCCCCTAGGTTGGTCAGGTAGGATTTCCCCTAGTCAGGACTCACAAGTGACCTTCCTGACTACAACTTCGACTTTGAGGTTATGAAACCGGTGGACTACGCCTCTCGACTGAGTAAACTTTTCTGGGACTACGACCCTTTTTAACTCCCGCCCTCCTCTTCCCCTGCTGTCTGCTATTCTACCAACCTACCGTAGTGGTTGAGTTACCTGTACTCAAACCCGTTTGAGACCCTCAACCACTACCTGTCCCTCCGGACCGTACGAACGTCAAGTACCGCAACGTTTCTCAACCTGTGCTGACTCGCTGACTCGACTTGTCTTGACTTTTCCGTGATCTAAGAAAGTTGACCCTTCGGGTATCGAGGTCAATGTATTTGGCCTCGACTAGGATTACCTAGTTATGTCTTCAACTTTAATTCCATTTATCACATTAAATTTTTCCGACGAATCAATTTCTTACATGGATTTCTCCTGGGTAAGTTTTTGAATGAGAAGTCTGATATAGACCATATTTTCCTGAGAAAATTCCTCATGATGTTCCCACGTAAAATAGTCATAGGAATATTATACAGATGATTAAAAATTTACGAAAAGGTCCGGGGTCCTTTTCGATAGATTTTCTCTCTTTCAAAAATATTGTCTGATAAGTGATTTGGACCCCGAGGTCTTAAGAAATTACACTATCAGTTACCGAAAGAGTGAAAATTAGAACTTGCTAACTGAAGTGGGTGGAAGACGTCCCGTATAAGTCTCCCCGGCAGAATTAACCGACCTCATATGTAATCTGTGTTACCTTAGGCTCAAGGACTTTTCGTTGAACCCGTTCGTAGAATGACAAATCAGATTCTTTGTGAACCTCCTACACGTTCAGAAAAGTCCGTTGTTAATTTCGTTCAGACTGTTACTCCCATCCACTGACCACATACGGAGACTGACTATCAGTGGGAGGAAAACCATCGTCCTTATAGGTCCTACCTAGGGATTTAAACTACAGGGAAGGCACCTTGAGTCCTGTTGGGCTAAGTGGACACAGACGAAATCGTAAGAGACTCATTTCACACCAGTACCGACGGGTGAGGGACCCGGGGACCTACACTTCTACAGGAAAGAAGTTGACCCCATTTTGTATATACTGTACTTTGTAGTAAAATTGGAAAAATTCACTTGTCAAGTCACCTTAAATCACGCAAGTTTTACAACACATTGGTAGGGGACATGGGTCAAGACCTTTACAATAGAAGGGCTTGTCTTCGAGGGACCATCGAGTCTACCATTTCTTAGGTGGACGTTAAGTCCTCTGGGGTCAAGTTAAGGACCCAACCCTTCTAGGTGACCTCTCTAAGAACCAAAAGGGACCACTGAGTCAACCATTTCTTAGGGGGACGTTACGTCTTCTAGACCCAAGCTAGGGACCCAACCCTTCTAGGGGACCTCCTCCCGTACCGTTGGGTGAGGTCTTGACCGGACCTCTTAAGGTACCTGACATATCAGGTACACCAGCGTTTCTCAGTCTGTGCTGAACTCGTTAAAAGTGAAAGTTTGTCTTCGAGACATGAGAAATTTGTGGGTCGGGGTGGTTAGAGTCCCTAGTCCGACCACCAGAGACACAGGTCTATGTCGTCCGAGTGAAGTCAGACTGTCGTAGTCAAGGTCTCATCCAGAGTGTGACGAGTTGTCGATCAGGACCCGGATTTTAAACCCCAGGAAGGACGGACAGAGGGGAGAGGACGATAGAGGTAGAAGGAAAATGAGGAAGGAGAGGGGAAGATTATAGTTGATTTTTTCAATTACGTCCACCAACGTTTATTCTTTTCGTAAATCAAAACCAGAAATCTTTCGTTAAGTCCTCTACGTCTATGTCCATTGGAGGTTTCTGACAAGGTCCTTTCTCTCTCAGTCCTCGAAATTTCTGGTCGTGGCGTTCTGAAAACTTCAATGGACCGCTCTTGACACTAACTGAGACTACGATCACTCTTTTATAATCGGTACGTAGGACCGGACACGGGGTCGGACGTCGAGTCTGACACGTCAACGTAACGGAGTCTAAGGACTAGACACTTTACTTCTATTAAGGGCGGACGGACGTAACGACGGACGTAACGACGTTCCTAAGGTACCTCGGTCCCTTACTGGTCGTGGTAGGTCTCAGTCGTTGACTCTTTCCGGGAAAACGGAGGGGTGGGGTCCCGTGATAGATACGGAGAAACTCAACAGATAAGAGGAGACGGAGGATATTCAATTGGCAGAAAGAAACCCTTTACGAGGTGGAATACATCGGTTCGAGAGAATGGCGGTATGATCACTTCATCTTCCCACGACCCGTAGGAAAGAGGGGCACGATACCACGTCCGTGTACTGGACCCGAGACGGACGGGTACATGGACGGAGTCTGTGACTGAGTCTTAGGTCACTCCATTCCCTGGTCCCTACCGCCCCACTCTCCACCCCAGTGTCGTCCACTGGCCGACACCTCCGTCGGTACCATTAGTGACACCCAAATGTGACAGGAAGGAGAAGGTCGGAGTTTCTACGTTTCCAGTTTCTGCTTTCGTATCCTTCGATTTAAGGATACAAATCCCAACAAAAAAAAAAAAATTACAGTGAAACGGTGATTCAGTACAGACTGAGAAACGTTGGGGTGGCTGACATCGGGTGGTCCGAGGAGACAGGTACTCTAAAGGGTCCGTTCTTATGACCTCACCCAACGGTAAAGCAAGAGGGTCCCTAGAAGGTCTGGGTTCCTAAGTTGGGTGTAGAGGACGCGACGTCCGTATAAGAATTGGCGACTCGGTGGTCCCTTCGGGTTTTACGATACAACTGACTTGGATTTATGTACAGAAAGTTTCCTTGTCGACTGTACCCAAGACGGGGGTTCTGAGTACCTGTGAAATCGTCAAGGTGGACGAACAGTACTTAAAGTCCCGGGTGAGGTCGTCGACGGAATACGGTGACGCGGGAGACCACCGGTAATACTTTTGGTCGTCCGGTACTCTGCCCGAGAGTTCAACCAGTCGGGGAGGATCTTTTCTCACCCAACCGTATCCTTCCCCCTTTGCTTCTCTACCGTCCTCCCTTACTGTTGGTGGTGGTAGTATCCTTTCGCCAGTGAGGTTTACAAGAGGTCCTGAGCGAAGTAGACTCTTAGACCTGCCCCCTGGGTCTTGAACGTAATACTTTTGTGACCGAGTATGAGTTGGTGCCGTAGTGAGTGTAAATTTTTAATAGTTCTAAAACGAAGCGACCAAAGTAGAGAGGGAAGAAAGGTAACGAGTATAAGGAACGGACCTTCCAAAAGTCACCTTAGTGGAGAAGTGATGTAGTACACACAAAGAATGTGTGTGTTAAGGCAATAGTGTGGACCGTTTCGTTGTTAAGGAACCTTAGTCGACATCTCAAACTCCAGATTAAAGGAGACGACCCTAGGACGTGTAAATACATATAGGTGGGCAAGGACAAACCTCAAAGGCTCCTCTAATCGTAGACTCAGTCTCTGTAGTCACGTCTAACGAAGTACGTTAGACAACTCCCGGATTATCTTGTTCATACTTTACTTTACTTCAGTTTCAGTAAGTCAGCACAGGCTGAGAAACGCTGGGGTACCTAATATGTCAGGTACCTTAAGAGGTCCGGTCTTATGACCTCACCCATCGGAAAGGAAAGAGGTCCCCTAGAAGGGTTGGGTCTCTAGCTTGAGTCCAGAGGGCGTGACGGACCTCTAAGAAGTGGTCGACTCGGTCTTCCCTTCGGGTTTTTATGACATCACCCATCCGATAGGGAAGAAGTCATCTAGAAGGGCTGGGTCCTTAGTTTGTCCAGAAGACGTGTCGTCCACCTAAGAAATGGTTGACTCGATAGTCCCTTCGAGTCTTGTTTACACCCCCTCCCACTTCAGAGACAGGGGACCTCGAGAGGTTTGAGAGGACGGGAGTCTGTGGGGACAAGGACGAAAACCCCGAAAACCTGAGTCTATTCTTGAACGTGGTAGTGGGTGGTTAAGGATCTGGAAACCAGAACCTGACTCAATGTAGTGGTCGAGAGGTTGAAGAAGTCTAAGGTTGGGTCTTAAGACCACGGTTTAGTCCGTCCACACGACGCGAGTCTTCTATCCTTCGTTTTTGGAAGACCCCCATTAATACTCCAACTCGTAATACCCAACTTGATACAAGGGGGTTAAGGGATTCAACTGTAGTGTTGGGGAGTAGGAGTCTTACATTGGAACAAACCTTTCTCCCAGGAATCGGTCTACTATTTCAGACTTACTCTAATAAGTCCACCTGGGACGAGAATATTCTTAACCCAGGGACATTCTGTCCATTAAACCTCTTCCCTTACCGTTGGGTGAGGACCTCTTAAGGTACTTGTCCCCTCGGACCGCCCGATGACAGGTATCCCAACGTTTCTCAGTCTGTACTGACTCACTGGTTGTGAAAAACCTACGTGTCTGGATCCATCTTTCGACACACTTCTACTTCCCGTTTCGACCCTTCTACGTGGATGGTCGATATCTTCCTTTTTCAAACGGTTGTGGGGGGTCTCCGACCCCTTCTTAGTGATTGGGAGTGTAAGACCGGGTAGTCACTCAGACAGGTACCCCTGTCTTTACTGGTGGTTATCCTTCTGCCGGGATCGAGTCGGTTCGTCTCAGGAAAGGGTGCTAAACTTTCCTCAGGAAAGGTGAGGGCTTCTTAAGTTCTGGAGACTCAAGAGTGGACGACTGAATCTGAGGTGTACCCTCTTGTAGGGACTTTTCCTCTTTTGGGGACATGACCCAGTGGGGGTTTGGTCTCATGGCGGACGTGAAGGTGTATCAACGACCTCGACCCGACCTTCTTTAATCCTCCTGTGCAGGGACAGGATCTGAAGATGCATGTGATCTTGACAACGGAAGGACCCCAAATCACAAAAAGGTTATACAGGCGCAACCTAAGTGTGAGTGTGAGTGTGGGTGTGAGACCCCGAGTCTAGGGTACAGGCTGAGGGTCCGACTCCTGGAAGGTACTGGAGGACGACGGGTGTCTCCGAGACGTCCCCGAAGTCTCTCACTACCCCGTTCAACCTGTCGATCGGACGGGTGGCTAAAATACCTCTCGTCTCTTTCTGCTGCACACCAAGTAACTAAGCGAGTGAGGCGTGGGTGAGCAGTTATAAGTCGCCGCTAAGACGTGACTCTTCCGTGCCAGTGAGGACCTTCGTAACAGGACCAGGACGTCTGTACTGCCCACGTCAGAACGGGGACCTCCCCTCCCAGTCCTCCCAAAGATCCCCACTCCCGCTAAGGACCTTACCTCTTCGTCTTCTTCTCTAAGCTCCACCCTCGTTTGGGAGTCCGGCCCCGTCCTTCTACTCTACGTCTGTCTACACAGGTCCCTGGTCCTCCCTCGAGTCACACTCGTCCACTCTCCAGTCCCGTCCTCGGGCGCCCCCGGCACTCCGACCTCCCTCGGTGCCCCTCTGTCTCCGCCGGCCCGGTTAGCCCCGAGACTCTTGGGTGGACTTCGGGGGTCTCTCGGGCAGGGGGCTGGTGGAGACGGAGACGTCTTGGCAGACGGACCTGCCTCGTTTGGGTCCCCTTGACCTCCGACGGACTCTTCCTGTGTCTGGAGACCCCGAGACGGCGACTGTCGACACACCGGAGTCTGGCAATGACTTGAAGAGACTCGGAGTCAAAGGAAGACACGTGAGTTCCTTCACGACCATAAATGACCGGCTGCCACCACTTCTGAGTTCCTCTTCCTTGGGTGTCCCGGTCCACTCAAACAATGTCACTGTCTCCGGTGGGGGGTGGGTCGACCCGACACAGGTTCACCGGGGACATGAAACCCAGTGAGTGGAGTGATCTGACGACTTTCTGTCCTTCCTTTCCCTTCGTCTTTGTTTCCGGACCCATGGATTGTACTCGGACCGTCCGTGGAGGTAGGCAGAGACGGGGTGGACGGTCGGTCCATTGTAGTGTAGTAGCATGTCTCCTTTGGACGGTCACTGAACGGATACCGGTTCCCCGGTCAGTCTCACTTCGGTCCTGAGGCCCGTCCCCCGTCCAGACCGGTGAACAACGAGAATAAGGTCGACCTTTCTGTAGGTAGTCACCGAGGTCGGTGTGTCTCCGGACACCGAGACCCCTAGGACTCATCCTTCCGGTCGTAGATACTAATACCGGGACAACCGGAGACTCCCGTGTAGGGTACCTATGATTGGGTCCGGGAAGACCGGGACCATAACGGTACTCCGACAGTAACGGTCACTTTTCAAGGGGGTGGTCCTAGTCGTCACCCCACCTGAGACGGGGATGCCACGACCGAAGACGTACTCGGGACCTCTGTTCGACCTACCCCTTGAGTCGACACGAGTGATTCGAGTAATCCGTCGTGGACTCCAGTAAGACTCTGGACCCGAGGGGACGGACGAGAGTCCTTCACTGTGACCCCGAGTCTCTCCACCTCCCACACGGGTCCAAGGTGTCGACCGCCCCAGGGCAGGACTAGACCTCCTGTCCCCGAGAATTCACCGGACCTTTGTAAAGATTTGACTGAACTCCAAGTCAAGTCAAGTCAGCGAGTCAGCACAGGCTGAGACGCTGGGGTACCTGACGTCGTGCGGTCCGGAGGGACAGGTAGTAGTTGAGGGTCTCAGATGGGTTTGGGTATAGGTAACTCAGTCACTACGGTAGGTTGGTAGAGTAGGAGACAGTAGGGGAAGAAGAGGACGGGAGTTAGAAAGGGTCGTAGTCCCAGAAAAGTTTACTCAGTCGAGAGACGTAGTCCACCGGTTTCATGACCTCTAAGTCGAAGTTGTAGTCAGGATGGTTACTTGTGGGTCCTGACTAGAGGAAATCCCACCTGACTAACTTAGAGGGACGTTAGGTTCCCTGAGAGTTCTCAGAAGAGGTTGTGGTGTCAAGTTTTCGTAGTTAAGAAGTCCCGAGTCGAAAGAAATATCAGGTTGAGAGTGTAGGTATGTACTGGTGACGTTTTTGGTATCGGAACTGATCTGTCTGGAAACAACCGTTTCATTACAGAGACGAAAAATTATACGAGAGATCCAACCAGTATTGAAAGGAAGGTTCCTTATTTACAGAAAATTAAAGGACCAACGTTAGTAGTAGACGTCACTAAAACCTCGGGTCTTTTTATTTCAGTCGGTGACAAAGGTGACAAAGGGGTAGATAAACGGTACTTCACTACCCTGACCTACGGCAAATAGGAAGTATAGTTATTGGAGTCTATACGTCTACTGTGCTGGGAATACCGTCTTTCGCTTCTCCTTGATGTCTCGGAGAACTACTTTCACTTTCTCCTCTTACTTTCTCAACCGAATTTTGAGTTGTAAGTCTTTTACTTCTAGTACCGTAGACCAGGGTAGTAAAGTAACGTTTATCTACCCATTTGTTACCTTCGTCACTCTCTAAAATAAAAGAACCCGAGGTTTTAGGGACGTCTACCACTGACATCGGTACTTTGATTTTCTGCGAACGAGGAACCTTCTTTTCGATACTGGTTGGATCTGTCGTATAATTTTTCGTCTCTGTAATGAAACGGTGTTTCCAGACAGACCAGTTTGTACCAAAAAGGTCATCAGTATATATCTACACTCTCAACCTGGTATTTCTTTCGACTCACGGTTTCTTAACTACGAAAACTTGACGCCACCACTTCTTCTGAGAATTCTCTGGGAATCTGACGTTCCTCTAGGTTGATCAGTTAGGATTTCCTTTAGTCAGGACTTTTAAGTGACCTTCCTGACTACGACTTCGAGGTTATGAAACCGATGGACTATGTTTCTTGACTAAGTAATCTTTCTGGGACTACGACCCTTTCAAACTTACGTCCTCCTCTTCACCTGTTGTCTCCTACTCTACCAACCTACCGTTGTAGGTGAGCGCCCTCTACTCAAACTCGTTCGAGGCCCTCAACCACTACTTGTCCCTTCGGACCGCACGATATCAGGTACCCCAACGTTTCTCACTTTGTGCTGACTCGCTGACTTGACTTGAGGCAAAATGGGTGTGGACCAGGTCACGACCCGAGGTGTGCCGGAGACTATCCCCTCACCTGGTCTGTTGGTTCCTCAGACCTACCCACGTCCCGGACCCCTGTCTCCCCTCGGTGGTCCGACGACGGTCCTCGTCGTCTGAGACTCACGGGAGCTTAGTTCTACTTAAACCCTTTGACTCCAGACTCCAGAACTACCTTACGTGCATCCAAAGTTCTCCGAAGAAACGAAGGACCTGTTGTCCCCCGTCCGTACCGACCCTTGGTCTTCGGTCCTTTTTGAAATTCTTAGGTCCGGACTTCCATCCCGGGAACCGGTCCTACTTCAGATTAACCCACGACCTGTACGCCGAGGACCTCCGACACTGGGAAAGACCACAAGGTCTCCGCTCCTCAGTCCGGACCGTGGTCGAGGAGGGAGGACGGAGAGGCAGGAGGGGAGAGAGGAGGAGGGGAGGGTCGGACACAGAGGGTCCAAACCCACTCCGCACGTCCAAGTCTCACCCCTGACGCGAGAGTCCTACGTCCCACGCCTGGGACGTGTCGTCAGAGTAGACAAGACACTTCGGGTAGAATGTCTCCTCTTTGACTCCGACCCCCGCCCCTAGAGTTTGAGACCTGACAAGGTGACACAGGGCTCTGGGAAAAGACAGAGGGGTAAAAGATTGGGGGTGAGACGACCCTCGCCCCTCCTGACGACAGAGGACGAGGGGTTCTTACGGGATATGTCACCGACCACCCCCCACGAGACTTCGGTCAAGGTTCCTCCTCTTGTCTCCACGGGGTCTGGTCTAGGACTTCCTGACTACCACTAGACCAGGGTCGATGGAAGGGGTTGTGTCCGGTTTTTTATGGGGAGCCCCACGATTACAAGGGTTCCACGTTCCCAGCTACCTGAACTTATGACACGGAAGGGACTTGGTGGGGGTCGGGGTCGTTTCCTCCCTCCGTTCTCCCGGTCCCTCTCCCCGGTCGAACTCGAAACTTTCCGCTTCTTCCTCGTGTCTCTCTCTTTCTCGGACGTGCGAGGGTGGAGGGGGACTGAGAGGTGGGTGTTGAACCGGGCCCTGATCACCGACTGTCGGTTGAGGAGTCGTACGACGGGGGAGAAGGTCCTTCCGAAGGTCCTAAAAGGTCCTCGGGGGTCTAATAGCCTCGTCGAAGAGAAGACCCGTCTCAGGTAGCCCCGGTTCCGGAGTGAGGGATCGTTCCTGTAGGACCTTCGTTGTGTAGACAAGAGAGTGGAGGTCGTGTCTCAGTCCCAAGTCACCAACAAGTGACTACTTTTAAACTCTACTGGGTCCCGTCGGAACGTCGGATCCCACGCCCCTCCCGAGACGCTACACACTCACCTCACGAGAGACACCAGTCCGTAACCCTTCGGAGAAATATCGGGGTCGTTTTGATGGGATGCATAGGGGTAACATGTCTAGTCTTCGGGCCCCGAGACTCAGTCTGACGGTCCTCGACACACAGAGGGACGAGGTCCCAAGCCACAGGACAAGTGTGTCGTCCCTCTTCACCTCAACCCCACTCGACGACTCGACTCGGCTCGAAATATGCGACGTGGTACTCATAGTGTGTACAGTAGGTCCCCTCTTCCCCTGTCGGCACAGGTACTGTCACTGTAGGTACGCAGGAAAGGTGTGTTTTCCATTTCCCGAGGACGAAACAGGGTCCCCGACTATGTCTTCTCTCGTTTCACCTCGGACAACCTCGGACAACTTCGGACATCAGATCACCCACTGCTCTCACAATGGATTTGTTTTTTAATTATGTGTTAACACAAGTAGTCATTTACGATACCTCCTCCACTACCTTCCAGGTTCCTTCCACCCCTGGAGTCTTGTCCCTCTTCTCTTCTTATCGTTGGACGGGTTGTCTTTCACCTCCTTCTACGAAGGGTCATATGTCTTGTCGTGTACGTTTCCCGGACTCCGACGTTTCCCGAACTGGAACATTTCTCCTAAACCGGTACGTTGGTGTGACAGTCCATCTTCAGTGGAAGGTCCACTTCTATCTTCAGTGGAAGGTCCATAGTGGAAGGTCCACCTCGTCTGTGTTGTCTGTCTTTTGTCGCCCTTTCCAAGTATTACTACCACCCGTCACCCGGAAGGTCGTCGAAGACCTACTTTACCTCGTCTTCTCCCACACCCTTCACTCTGCTTTTTCCGTCATCCTGTTCAGGACCTCCGAGACTCTACGTGCGACTCCCGGTCGGTGGACCTCCCGTCTGTGACCCTCACTACCTCCCAACCTTCGTTCTCCTACGACCCAGGTGGGACGACACCCCTGTAAGAGCCGTGACCCCCGTCGGTCCCCTTCAGACGGGTAGTTCCCTTGACCCTCAGGGGTCCGACCAGTGAACGGGATCTCTTGTCTCTTGTGACTACAGAGTTCCTACTTTACCTTTACCACGGACACACAAGTAGAGTGCTTGAGGGTACGTCGTGTTTCTTCTCAGCCCGACAAGAAAGAGATCTAGTAGGTCTTGTTAAGTACGAAGTGTGCGAGTGCACGTCGATGCCGGGTCCCGTTCTTACCCAGTGTCCGGTCGTGGGTGTGCAGTGTGACCCTTGTTCGACCGGAACGACACCCCTCCTACGACCATGGGACACGAAAAGAGTACCAGGAACCCAAGTCGCACCTAAAACACCACGTAAAGTAGCCTAAGAGGTTTTGTACACTGTAGTTGAGAAGACGAACTGTTGTCAAGCGATGGACATTCGCCTACCCTCCCTCCGCTCCCCTATATACATATGGATACCAACTAATTACAACTCTAAACTGTCTTTTGTTATTTTAAAACATTTCGTTAATAGGAAGTCAATTTTTTATTAATTAAAACTTTTTTGATTTTTTTTTTTTTCGTTGGAGTTCATCAGAGAAGACCCGACCCGTACCGTCTCGGACAAAATCTTTCTCGATAAGGACACGGTATCAGACAGGGGTTTCCCCTGTAAAGGGTTTCCCTTTACAGTGGGGGAATCGCTTCATGTCACTCGGAGACTCCGGCAACATTTTCGAAGGGGATGGGATTGGGAGGGGTTCCTAGAACGTCGGAGGTCTTGACACTCTTTTATGTACAGACGACAAATTCGGGGAGACAATGGACAACACTGTCAGCTTCATTTTATTTACGGTCGGTCTCTCCTGAATCGTCGTCCTCCGTCCGACTGTCCGACGTCTCTACGAGACTTCGACCAGTCACAACCAGGTGTACGCACTTCTTCTCTACGGTCGAGATGTACCGCCTGCCTCCCCCTTCCCTAATCTCTCCGTCTCTGCATCCTTCCCCGACGTCACTTGCGCCATCCACTCGAGTCTGTTACAAGGGGTCCTCCGGGGTCCCTGGGAGCCAAATGGTCCGTGGTTGTAGTAGTTGTTCGAGTCTCAACCCCGACGGGGACATCCGACCCCGATTACCGTCTGTTCGGAAACGTCTTTCCAGAAGGACCACCGTGAGGGTCATTGTACTACCCCTTTCCTCTCCGGTCCACGGACGTTCATCAACAGTCTTCGTTCCAGTCACGTTAATAACACTGTTTGAAGTTCCAGTTTTACCGTCGTTCTGGGCGAAGACTGGTACCCCTACCAATGATCCTTTGCCCTATGGATTCCCGTTTTATCTACCTGTCTACTGTACCCACTGGCAGTCGTACAGGAGACTCCTCGTTAACTCCTAGTTACCAAATCTTCCGGTTTCCGTCTGAGGATGACTTTCAGGGTTGGTGAAAGATCCAAGGTCTCGTCTACATACACGCACGAATCAGTAAATCAGCACAGGTTGAGACATTGGGGTATCTGATATCACGTGGTCCGAGGAGACAAGAACCCTAAGAGGTCCGTTCTTATGACCTCACCCAACGGTAAGGGAAGAGGTCCCCTAGAGGGACTGGGTCCCTAACTTGGATCCAGAGGACTTAACGTCCGCCTAAGAAATGGACAACCACCAGACTCGGTGGTCCCTTCGGGTGGTCTGGTCTCGGTTAAAAGTTTAGGCTTTAGGTAACTGACCTCCTCTCTGACACACACAGGGACCCTCCTTCTTGAGACATTCTGGGACTCTTCCCGCATACCACTACTGAAGGGTCGGAAAGGGATCCACGAATAAGTGTGTGTCCTGACCTGTGGACCCTCTCCCGTTATGACTAAATATAAATCTCCTGACACCGAATTGATGTCATTTCGCGATAGTAATACTCTCAGAGACCCCACTTTTTAAGTCCTCGTAGAATCGACCCTTAAAGACCGAGGACCAGAAAGTACACCAACTCCAGTTCTACAACCAACCCTTAGAACCTCGACCTCGACAGGACCTCCTAGCCGTCGACTGGGAGGACCGACCCCTGTGTCAAGACACACACCCGTCCTGCGGAGTCACCTAGGGATGCACCGGTACGGTGTCCGACGAACTTACACGGTACTGAAACGACGACCTAAACAGGTCTCACTCCCGGGATTCTCTCCTGTATCACTGTGGTCCGTTGTACACGCAAAATCACTCCTCTACACTGCCCCTGAGTACTGGTACCCCAGAGACGAGGGAGACACTCGGGTCAAAGGTCCTCGACCTCCGAACTCCCTCCTTACCTCACCGGTCCACTTCCGAGTCCACTCGACCTCGGACCTCTGCCGTGGACACTGAGACCCCGCGGTAGGAGATCCTCCGTACATGTGGGGTTTAGACACCGGTCACGTGCCCCAGGGGTCACCCGTCTTATACACTCTACCTTTGTCCTCCCCGGAGTCCATAGTAGTGAGAGTCGCTGGATGAACCCTTAACCTCAGAGTGTGCGTGCTGAGACCTGAGACTTCAAAGTCTCCAAACCGTAGGTTTCCTCCCTACATAGGTGGTCCACTGTTGGATGACCACCGGGACCAGGAAAACCTGACGAACACGGTTCTCTGGTCGTCTACTCCCCTTCCCGGTCGTAGATCGCCCCTAGTGACTACCTCTTGTGTCCTCCATCAAGTCCGCCCGACTTGTGTTCCTCCGTCTCTTCCGAGTCTACCATTGTCTACACACACAGAGACCCTGAAAGGGACTACCCCTTCCACTTACCTGTCCACTCACGACACTGAGTCCTTCTGTACGACTGGTTCCCAGTCCGGGGAGCCCTTGCTCCGAGACCCATAGGGGGTGGTCCAATCGGTAGTAAAGGTCGGGTCCACGAGCGACCTCCACTCTCCGTCCCTACCCACCACCCCCCTCTACTCATAGTCTAGGTTGGAACTCACTCGACGTCGTTCTTGTCGATTACGTGTCCGGACCTCCTTTCCTGTTCTTGTCTGTGAACACACTGTGCCGCACTCCAGAGGTGCACCCACTCCGGTGCACGCCGACCTCGTCGCCCGGACCGGACGGAGAGGGAGAGCTTCCCGAGAGTCCCGAAGTGGTGCAGAGGAAGGGTGCACCGGACCAAACCCGAAGGAGTGCCGTACCGTCGGGGTCCAGGTGTGTATTGGTTGTCTGGTACCCCCTGGTTCCGTTTCAGGTGGAACGGTGAAGACTGTCGGAGGCTCAGTGTGTCCTGTAGAATAGGTGTAAGACAACCAATGATCACTCAGTGTACGAGTGGTCGATGTTTCCCTTTTCTTTGATCTGGGACGAGAGTTGTCCTCCTTTCAGTTCCAGTTTAGTACAGACTACACCCGGTTCCTTCCCTCTACCCAGTCTCTCCTACTTCTAGACGAACCTCTGGTGCAAGCGGTCACCATAAACGATTTACTCACCTGTTCCACCGGGCTTCCCTCTTACTCAGAGTAGAGACCGGTGTTATCTTTTACAGTCAGCCCGTAAACCTAGAGTCCGTCTTCTCGGGTGAGGTACCTAGGGGCCGGGGGTCCAGTCACCCATGTCTCTGTCAAGATTCGTTGTGAGACCGGGGAGGTCAAACGTGGTAACACTAGTCGGTAGGAGGTCCTTCCTCAGGGACTCCAACAGCGGAGGACACGAAAGACAGTCACTGAGACCGAGGAGGTACTGGTAGGGCAAAATACCCACACTACGACTCTGGGACTCTCTACTCCGCAGGACGGTTCCCGTGTCGACCGCTAGGTCTAGATTAAGACTTTCACAATTCGTCAGAACAAGGAGGAGATAAATGATAGAATCCATTCAGTCTATGTCAAACCCTTTGGGTCGAAAGGAGGAATTTTACCTCCATTGTTAGGGAAAACGTTCTGGGGGTCACCGTTGTTGATAGTCCCGCCCTAAGACCACCGCCGGGAATGACTCACAACTCAAAACGTCCTGTCTCAGACTTAATTCTCCCCAACCCCATCTCTCCCCGACCCTACGGAGCACCCTTTCCGACGGTCTCCAGGTTCCGTCTCCGAATGTGTAACCTCTCTCCCCTCGATACCGGTCTTTCTCTCTTAGATTTTCCCTCCACCGTAGAACTTAGACCGAATTTCAACCTTTCCCTCCCTGTCCTTTAACCTCCATCCCACCTCACGACTTTCCGTCAGTCGGTCACGGTCGGCGTAGTGGACCCGGGGACGGAGGGTGATGGGGCGGGGGACAGGGAGGGGGTTCTCCGCCTCTCGACTCCGACGGGTCACACGGGGTAACGATTTGGCCTCCAGAAACTTTGTCGGTCTGGGTCGAGGTCAGGGGTCCGGAGATCCTACCCCAGTCACGAGTGTGTCGACGACAATGACACCGAAGACCCTTGGGTCGGACTCCGGTGCTAGTCCCAGAAGCACCATGGGGTGTCAGTGAACCTACACCCGACCGACGTATGGCGGGTCCATCCTCGGACCACGGCGAGAGGAACGGTGGAGACTTCGACATCGAAGGAAGAGGTAAGGCCTAGGACACGACCCACACGTCGGACCCCAGCTGGGTCTCATAGACCTTAGCCGGACCTAAGTTCAGGAATAGACGATGTCTGACCGACTCCTCGCCTGAAACGCGACCAGTGAAGGACAGAGAGTCGGAGTGAAAGGGCTACACACGATCCCTCTTGGCTTCCAACGTTTCCAATCTACCTCACACGTGCCGCGACACAGTCCGGTGCCAGTGTAAGGAGCAGGTCCCCTGGGAGAGACACGGGACTACAGGGGAAGACTACCCTCCATTCCCAGAAGTGTGGCCGACAAGGGAGACGGGGTTTCCGAAAGGAGGGTCTCCGGACGTTCTGGGTCAGAGAGAGAAGGAGGACCAACAAGGAATTTTCGTGAAAGAACCACTCCAGAAGGACTGTAGGGATAGATAAGGGGATAAGGTAAAGGGGTCAGGAAGGCAACTCTTGTAACTCTCGTAAAAGATCCGGGTTATATATTCGTGAGAGAACAGACCCTCCAGTGTAGTCATTTGGTTTAGAACCCATTGAAAGAACAGGGACATTTACAAGGTCTTTATCAGACACCTCGTCGTTTTAGGGTCACCGGTTCCGTCAGAGTTCACACTTAGAATAAAGGGACATGCAAAACGGGTTGTTCTGCCTCATACACCGGGGTCGGTCTAAAAAGTTGAAAGGAGAAGGAAAAGGAAGGAAGGGGAATCTCTTATAAGAAATAGAAGATTTTGGAAAGACGGTGTGTGAGGTAAGACTTAAGACGAGTTCCTCTGACGAATCCCTTCATAATTTATTTCATCCACACAAAGTGGATATAACAGAGGTAATTAGTCAAAAATTTGGGAAGGAAATCATGGAAAATGAATGACCGAACAACTTACAGACAAAAGGGGTGATCTCGAAGTCAAGGTACCCCTTCTCCGAAGTAGGTAACTTATACAGATACCTGTATAGGAGTTCGACGGAGTACCTACCCTATCTGTGAGGTACTTTTAAACAACGTCCTTACTTACTTGCTCCCGTCTTTTTTTTCTATTTTTCTGAGAATAAAGAAATCCAAAGATCCCGTTCACCAACCCATAATAATGAATGGAGGAACCCGAAAGGTCCGCCACGATCACCATTTCTTGGGCGGACGGTTATACCCTCTGTATTCTCTGCATCCAAGGTGGGGACCCAGTCCTTCTAGGGGACCTCCTCCCGGACCATTGGGTGAGGTCATAAGAACGGACCTCTTGGGGTACGTGTCTCCTCGGACCACCGGATGTCAGGTACCCCAGCGTCTCAGTCTGTGTTGACCTCACTGACGTTCGTACGTGCGTGGTTGGAGGATCTCGACAAAAAACCTTCCTCTTTCATTTATGTACTTATTTACTTGTTTTAGCGAGACACTATCACCTATATTCTCACATCGAGTAAAATTTCTTTCTCCCCGTCGTTCTCGGAACTCCGACACAACTTAGACCAGGACCCGGGTGACCCGTCGGAGACAACCCCCCCGTGGGTATCCACACACGTCACGACTGAAAGACCCTTCGTACTAACGGTGAGGGTCAAATGTCTTCCCCTTTGACTCCGGGTCCCTCCTAGTCCCGACGAGTTCCAGTGGTCTTTATCGGAGGTCCGGACGACTGAGGGACGGGTCACGAGAAACGTAAGGAAATGGTCGTAGAGGCCCGAGACACCACTCGGTCCTACTGGGCCTACACTTCGTCGACACCGAGGTAGGACCCCCGAGGGGCGGACACCCCTCCGTCCATCTAGGTGTCCCCCAGTCGAGGAGAGTCGAGGTAGAGGGTCGTGGGCGTGGGGGTGGTAAGGTCGGGTTCCTTCGGGAGACTCAGGGACCTGGAGACGGGACCCCGGGGACCCAAACTGACCACACAGGGGGGTACCGTCGGAGCCCCGGTGGGTCGTACAGGGAGACCCTCCGACTGGGACTGGGACCCGGACCGGTCGCACAAGGAGACCCTCCGACGGGGATTGGGACCCGGACCGGCCGTACAGGGAGACCCTCCGACGGGGCTGGGACCTGGACCGGCCGTACAGGGAGACCCTCCGACGGGGACTGGGACCCGGACCGGCCGCACAGGGAGACCCTCCGACGGGGACTGGGACCCGGACCGGCCACACAGGGAGACCCTCCGACGGGGACTGGGACCCGGACCGGCCGTACAGGGAGACAGTGTATGTCACGGTACTAGACAAGGTGTCCGTAGAGGGGTCCCCTCGTGGAAGGAAGGGTAGTTCCTCACAGACGGGCACAGAAAGGGGGGCACGTGGTAAATAGCACGTAGACCGTGTCTCACCCATGTCTCACCCGTGTCTCCGAGGGAACCACCTTGTCGTCACTCTCGTCTCCCGTCCCAGGCTCCGTCTACCACACTCACGGTCCCCGGGGGGCTGTGACACCCAGGGACCTCAAATGAGGAACCGGAGGCCCTAAGGGCTACCTCGACCACACTACCACAGGGGGAAGGGGCGGGGGGCCGGATCCTCTCGTACGTCCGAATGCAGTGGTTTCAGGTGTGGAGCCACCACCTCCTCGACTGGGCATTATTCGTCGTGTCCAAGTAGTAGCACCTCGTCCTCAAGAGGGCCGACACCACCCTACCGCAGCGCAGTCGGTTCGTCTTTGAGGTCCATTACGACGGGAGGTCCCACCAGGAGCGGTCCCTCGACTCTCTCCTCACCGGACCCCCAGGGTCACTACTGGGAAGTCCTTAGAGGTCCCCGTCACGACAGACACCGGTCCCGACACGACCCATTTGGTCCTCCGGGATTTGAGAGACCCCGACGAGAGTCTCAAATCTACTCTCAACACCAGTCGGGGTATGGGCCCTCTATCCAAACACAAATTAGGGCGGAAAGACCGATGAGTAACGTCGACACCGTTGGGGCGACCGTAAGTCGATCACACTTACCCCAGTGGAGACTGTGACCTGTGAGGTCCCCCCGGGACACAGGTGTGAGAGAAGGAAGTAAATGTGTAGGCACACCGGGGGCACCCATGCCCTCGACCACTGGGTCGGTCCCCACGGGATCAGGGACACCAAAGTCCCGACCGACGCCTAACAGAAGTGAGTAGTACCCCTCACTCTCCGGGGCGAGGTGCCTCCCGTCGGACCCTGGTCCCGGACGAGGGGGTGGAGGGACCCACTAGTGTCCACCGGTCACCGGAGACAGTCGGCGTAGATGTCACCCTCACTGGAGGGAGGAGTCTCTCCGACATGAACCTCATTGGTGTACTACCTTCGCGGACCCTACGGAGAAACCACGAACGAACCAGGGAGGTCCGAAGTGGAAAAAGGTGTTGTCAGTGACTACCACTCTGGGTCTCCGGGTCCCAGAACGAGTTCCATCGTTTCGAGTCTACCACTTTGTCCCACAGGTGGTCAAACGGGGGGATGGAAGTCTCCCCTACCCTTGGACGTCGAACACCTCTACTCTCGGGTAATGTGCCCGAGAGGGTGCACGGTCCACGAACGGTCTAAAACATGTGTAATAACTTTACTGAGGAAGGTTGTCGGTCATATCAACCTTATGATTGGTACGACATGTCTCTCCCGTCCGTTGTCCGAGTACCAGTGTGTCGAATATGGTCGGTCCACCCTAAGACCCAGTCCATAGGACTGAGCTTCGTATTAAGAAATCCCAGAGGTCCCCCGTCAGGAGTGAGGAAAAGTACCTATGGGGGTTTAGTCAACAGACAGAGAATGGGGGTCAATTTGTGCACCAGACCGATACTGGACCCGTCCGTTGAGGTACCACATCGGGACCTTCCGTTACAAAAAGGGACGAAACAAAACCGACTTAGGAGTGACTCACCCGTCACTGACTACCCGTTATCTACGACAGCTGGTTTTTTCTGTCAGTGCTGGGCTTTCATCTCAATGAAATAAATCGCCCTTACAAATCCGGAGACTCGGGTCCTCGGTCGTAGAGTCATCGAGACTCTTTTGACGAGGTTCCTCCGTCCCCTCTTCAGTCCAATATATGTTGAAACGTTGTTTCTTTCGTCCGTCAGACTTGTAGTTTCCAGTCCATAGTTCAATTCCTTAAATCGTAAGAAACATATCCTTCTACTTTCGGAGACCCGAGTGACTTAAGTAAAGAAAGTATACGTGGAATCGATAGACCCCGGTTAGGTCAAAGGGACAAGTGGAGCAAAGAACGCAAGGGGGTCGAGGAGTCGTCAGTGGCACCTCCCTCCTGTCCCAGTGACCTAGCGTCAAAACCCTCGAGAGTAAGTGTAAAGTTCCGGTCTTTAGCGACTACCGACACCGTAAAGAATAACTAATTATACCTTCCTCTGTAAACGTAAAGTGTCACGAGTAAATTTTGTCACGTGTCGTCCACAATAAGTTTTAAAGAGTTCACTCACTTGACGATTGTGACGTGGAAGTCGTTAGGTTCACGTCAGATATTTGTCACGCCACCGGAGTGACGGTATCAGAAACCGGAATAAATATAAAGGCAAGGAGGGAATTAAATACATAAAATTTTGTAAACAGGAGGTTAGCACTGTTTACGTTAAACTTCCTGCAATATGTTTTATAGGGTCCACCATGTCACCATTTCTTAGGTGGTCGGTTACGTCCTCTACGTTCTAGGTACCCAAGCTAGGAACCCAGTCCTTCTAGGGGACCTAACCTTTACCGTTGTGTGAGGTTAGAAGAACGGACCTTTTAAGGTACCTTTCTCCTTGGACCGGCCGATGTCTGGAACCCTAGTGTTCCTCGTCCTATACTGACTCGTCTGTGTGTGTGTGTATGTTTTATCGTCGACTATTCGAAGTTTTGATAATTAGGGTACTTTCTTTTTCGTTCCGAGTCCTTCACAACACTCAATTTCCTATTATTTCTCTTTACCGTAATTTTCGTTAAGTACTGGGATCTAACTGAGAATGTGGTTTCTTTCCTGTAGTTACCTTGTTTACCGTTTTAGACTCAGTTCAGATACTTAAGCTATCGTCGTAATAAGTACAATTTAAAGGACTATACCTATTAGTATACTTTTCACTTTCACAATCAGTGAGTCGGCTCAGGTTGAGAAACCCTGGGATACCTGACATCGGGTGGTCCAAGGAGAGAGGTACCTTAAGAGGTTCGTTCTTATGACCTCACCCAACGGTAAGGGAAGAGGTCGCCCAGAAGGGCTCGGTCCTTAGTGTAGACGTAGAGAACTTAGAGAACGTAACCGTCCCCTAAGAAAATGGTGACGTGGTGGACCCTTCGGGTTCAAAGGTCTTCCGACTGTATTAAAGTTTTCGTTTTATAATTTGTGTGCACGAATATATACATATAAACTACTTCGACGTCAGTACCCGGTCCACGACCAGATTCATGACCTGTGTCCCAGGACGAAAACGTCTTATTTACTTCCACTCCTCAAACTTCCTTCCTGGTACTCTACGATATGTGTACAGGGGATGTTTGTGTTGGTCCGCGTCGAGTCCCCAACATTGGACCGAAAAAGAGAGACGGGTGTTACGGTTCCAGGTACTCGAACACCCGGTTCCTGCGGACCGCAAACAGGAACCTCCGGTCCAGTACGTGCTACTCCGGCACTGGGTGCAGCTACTGGTCTAGGAGGTCGAGTGTCCAAACTAATGGGGAGGAGTCTGGACCCCAGGGAACCCAGAGGACAATCAGACCCTGACCCACACACCCGGGACCAGAACCCGAAGTGGAAAGGGAGATTTGTCCTCTGACACTAGTCATTTGTAACCGACCACGGTACAGGCACGAACCCGGGAACTCACATCCACCATTCTCACACTAAAATCTGGTCTGCCCGACTGACCGACATAGGGTTGAGACACTTAATGGTGGACACTAGGTCTCGTTCGTTACATTGGAGAACTTCGGAGTCAAAGGAGGAGGTACTTACTCAGACTATTCCTTCATTTTGGAGGGAACTTCCCAACCATAGTCTTAATTTGACCCTATTAAGTTTATCTCGTGTAACTCATGTTACACACCCAGGGATCATTTACGACTCATTTCTAATCTAGGGAAGAGACAGTAGTGAGGTGGGTGTGGACGAGGTGGTTATGGTGGAGGTTTTAGTTACGGAGATGGAGGTTGTCGTCGTGGTAATGGTGGTGGTAGTCGTAGTGGAGGTTGTGATGGCGGAGGTTGTGGTGGTGAAGTCGGTAGTGGTCGTGTTGAGATTTATGGTGCTGGAGGAGGTAGGGTGTGGAGGTTGTGGTGGAGGAGTCGGTAGTGGAGGTGGTGGTAGTGATTTTTATTGTGGTGGAGGAGGTATTAGAGTTGGTAATATAGGAGTGGGAGTGTGGTGATGGTGGAAATGATGTCGGCTTTGTTATAGTTGGTGTGGTGATAGTGGTAGTCGTGGTGGTTGTGGTAAAGTGGTGGGGAAGGTGGGAGTAGCAGTAGTGGTGGAAGTCGTGGTGTTGGTGGTAGAGGTGTTGGTGGCGCCAGTGTTGGGGGTGGTACTTGTGGTTCTGGAGGCGTGGTGGTGGTCGTAGTGGCGATAGTTGTGGGGGTGACGGTGCTTATTGTGGTTGTGGTGGAGGTGACTGTGACAGGTGGTACGTGTCAACGTGACCCTGTGTCAGGAGACGGTGACGGGTTACGGAGAGTGTTCGTTGTGAAGTGGGTCGGGAAGTCCGTCCGTAGTACTAAAAGTCAGAGCAAAACGTTTTCTCTACTGTTTTTTCCCGTTTTAAGTCACCTGGTCGATTCCAAAAGAGATCCCGTACCGGCTTCGAGATTGAGGTGGTAGTGAGGTGTTTTCTCCTTGGGGTCAATGGGGGTCACTGTTTGTAGCTTTATCGTAACCTATAACAGATTTCCAGGCGAATCGTAAAAGAAGGACAAAAAGAGAAATTAGACCCCAGGGAAGGAGTAGACTCGAAGATGAGAGGACGAAGATCTGGAGTAAGTTGGAGTTCTAAACGGTGAACGTAGGGTTTCCACCAGGACGGCTGTCTTGGGAAAGAAGAGTCTGGGAGTCTAGGGAAAGAAAAATTTTTTAAATAAATAAAAATTAACTTCCTATTAGCGAAATGGCATAACACAACCAAAGACGGCGTGTAGTCGTACTTAGTCGGCGTCGGTATATGTATGCAGGGGAGGGAGAGCTTGGAGGGAGAGTAGGTCGTTTAAGGGTCGCGACAGATAAAACGTATACCGTCGCATACGAACGTACGATGACGGGAATGCAAACTAGTACTACGGACGGTGGTTCAGGAGGACGCACGGTCCTCGACGGAGACACGGGGTCACGTACGAGTGTGGGATCCTCCTCCCGACAGTGGGGGGTACGGACACTTCCACGACTTCGACTCTCTGACTCGGAGGGATGGTCCGTCCAGACGTCCCGGTCGTGACTTGGACCAAGAGACTGAGGTCTCAGGTACTGAAAGAGTAAAGAGGACAATTTCCAGAAACCCAAACTTCGGCATCGTTCCATTCACCCTTGCCCCACCGCTGGGAAATCGGCACGAGTATGTCTGAGCGGTAAGAGAAACCACGTCGGAGCCAGAGCAGGGGGGCGGAGGAAGGGTAGGTAGAAGAGGACGACGGGACGGGACGAGGTCGCTGTGCAGAGACACGAAAGTCAGGGTTCGAAAGGATAAGAAGGGTGAACTTGTCGAGTGGGACCTGAGTCGACTCGCGAGAGTACCAGGTCCACGGAGGTGACCCGGGGTCATGGAATAGTGGAGGGGGAGAACGAGGACCTTGATATCTACCAGAGACCGTCACGGGTAGCAGACTAAGAGGAGACCCAGGGGTCCTGAGTCGTGTCCCAGACCAGACTGTCACCACCCTCGCGTCTCCCTCCCCCACCCACGACTGGGTGGGAGGAACCCCTACTGGGGTGGTCCTTTCGGGAGTGGACACCAGAGTCGGGTGGTACGGGTGGTGCGACTAGAGGGGTCTCGACCGAGACGTCCGGACGGGAGGTCGTGCCGTAGGTCTTAGAATCGTTTGCGTCCGACAGTAGTGACCACGCCCTTCCTTACACCTTGGGACACACCGAGGAGGGGTCCCCTGAGACACTCCGGGATATTACAAGACTTCTGGTCGGTTCGAGGATCCTGAGGATCTCCTACCTGTGGCTAAAGGAGGGTGTTATTGGAGGACCCAGATTCTTGTTCTACATGTGGGTGACTGAAGTCAGAAGTCCCGTCAAGTCCTCTACCCCTCAGAAAAAAATTTTTATAAATAAATAAAATTAACCTCCGATTAATGTTATAACATCACCAAAAACGGTATGTAAGTGTACTTAGTCGGTACCCACATGTACACAAGGGGTAGACTTAGGGGGAGGGTGGAGGGAGGGGTAGGGTAGGGAGTCCCGGTAGGGTCACGTGGTCGGGACTCGTGGGACACAGTACGTGGTTTGGACCTGACCGCTAGATAAAGTGTGTACTATTATGCGTACAAAGTTACGATAAGAGAGTTTAGTAGGGTGGGAGCGACAGAGGGTGTCTCAGGTTTTTAGACAAGAAATGTAGACACAGAGAAAACGACAGAGCATATATCTCAGTAACAATGGTAGAAAGATTTAAGATATATATATACGCAATTATATGACATGACCATAAAAAGAAAGACCAAATGAAGTCAGACACATTGTCCGAGGTCAAAGTAGGTGGAGTAATCTTGACTAAGTTTACATAAGAAAAATTACCGACTCATTATGAGGTAACACATATACATGGTGTCGAAAGAGTAGGTAAGCAGACGACTACCTGTAGATCCAACGAAGGTACAGGACCGATAACATTTGTCGTGACACTACTCGTAACCCCATGTGCACAGAGAAAGTTAAGACCAAAGGAGTCACACAAACGGGTCGTCACCCTAAAGACCCAGTATTCGGTCAAGATAAAGGTCAAAAAATTCCTTAGAGGTGTGACAAGAGGTATCACCGACATGATCAAACGTAAGGGTGGTTGTCACATCCTCCAAAGGGAAAAGAGGCGTTGAAGAGGTAGTAAATAACAAACATCTGAAAAACTATCGTTGGTCAGACTGGCCACACTCTACCGTGGAGTAACACCAAAACTCCCTCAGAATTGGATTACACGAATCGTGAGGGGACTCTTCCTCCCTTCGTCCAAAGAGGTCGACTCCACCGCCGGTGGAAAGGATACAGGGGAACAGGAGAGACAGTGGAGTCAGGGACTTGAGACAGAGACGGGTGGTGTATGACCGGTCCATCCAGAACTGGACCAGTAACACGACTAATCCTGCGTACAAGTCGACGCACTTCCACTGACTAACCGACACCGAGTTCGTTCTACCTTCCAATGAAGAGACCCTCCCCAGTCCCCCGTCAAATACTGACGTCCAAGAAAACCCGGTGATCCCCCGCGACGCAGTGTCTCTTTAGGTCCGCAGGTTCAACAAACACAGAAAACGAGACTTAGGGGATCCCACAGAGACGGGAGGAACGGATCGACGTCCACCGAGTGGAGTGACTTTACGGTAGGAGAGTCCCTTCCCCGTTTCCCCTACCGCCGCCCGACGTTGGAACACTTCCACTGGGTCTTAAATGGGAGTAGTGAAGACGAGTGTAGGTAACAAGTCTTGGATCAGTGTACCAGATAGAAGGTACCCTTCGACTCTTTACGTCAGAGGTCGATCTTAAGATAACAGGAAGGGATTCGTCCTAATACACCAAGACAATGATTTGCCGTCTCTCTTTTTATTTAGAACCCACTAATAATCGACAAAGTAAGTTATAAGTGAACAAGTAGCCTTAGAGTCCTTACAAAAAAAGAACCTCAGATCCCGACAACAGATACCACAGGGTGTCTCAGTCTGTACTGACTTCGTTGAATGGTACGTACGTACGTAACCTCTTCCTTTACCGTTGGGTGAGGTCACAAGAACGGACCTTTTAGGGTCCCTGTCTCCTCGGACCACCCGACGGTAGATACCCCAGCGTGTCTCAACCTGTGCTGACTTCGCTGAATCGTCGTCGTCGTCGTCTTTTGGACATATTGTCACCGAACTCACAAATTCTATAAATGATAAATGAAAGTTTCTTCCCCACCCCCCTCCAAATCCTGACTAAGACGTCGGGTAACTACAAAGAACATAAAAGTGTAGGAGAGGGTGTATTAGACCTCTTCCTTTGCCGTTGGGTGAGGTCACAAGACCGGACCTCTTAAGGTACCTGACAGGTACCCCAGCGTTACTCAGTCTGTGCTGACTCGTGGAGAGTGAGGTGAAGGGTGTGTTAGCCTCTCACAGACGGCGAAGAGATCAGTAGTATTTCGGCATAAACGTGTAAGCTCCTTATCTTCCCCATGTTCCCTCCGAATGGAGGAGAAGAAAAAATAATTTTCCACCTGTAAGAACGGGACTTAGGGTTCGTCCACTTTGGGTATGTAGAAAAAACTATACTGGCATCAGACACAGGTGAAGAGGTAAGGTGTCAGACGCTTTTGTATATAGACTGTGTTGTTTTACTAGAACGGTACTGACTAGTCTGGTCACTTTGCGGTAGGGAACCGAAACCCAACCACGGGTCACTCGTTTCTCTCTTAAGACACTCACTACTTAAGACCCGGTGCCTCAGACGTCGGCAGTCCGGACGGGAGGTGTCCGACGGGGAGACCCCTCTCCCACACGGGAGGTGTCGAGTGACGGGGGGTCACACCACTATAACTGGGTGAGAGGGAGTTGGACGTGGGAGGCGGGGGTCAGAGGGGAGGGGAGGTCGTCGAGGAAGAACCAGAGGAGACAAAGGACAAGGGGAGCCCGACGAGGGTCTCCAGGCACTCCCGAGTCTCGGGGTGGGGTTCAGGTTGTCGGACCGACTGGGAGTAGTGGAGGGGATATGTGATCTGGGACTTAGAAGGAGACCAGGAGGGATCGGAGGGTCGTTAGTGGGAGGAGGACCTGCCTGGAACATGTCCCTAGACTAGTGTCGAGACAGGGTACTGGGACCTTAGCAGAAGTCCCGGTGTCGGTCACAGGGTCGGACCCGTTGAGTAGTCACTTCCCGTCAAACTGCATTGTGGTCACTGAACTCCCGAAGGGACCATCGAGTCTACCTTACGTCCTTCTGGACCTAAGTTAGGTCCTAAGTTAAGGACTCAACCCTTCTAGGGACCTCTTCCCTTACCAAGGGGTGAGGCCATGAACAGACATTATACGGTACCTGTCTCCTCGGACCTCCCGATGTCAGGTACCCCAGCGTTTCTCAACCTGTGTTGACTCGCTGATTGTGTGTGTGTGTCTCTAAGTTCGAGAAACTCAGAAGGAAAAGAGTGGTATTTTACGTCCGACATTGAGGGTCCACTATTTATTACAAACCCCCTTAGGAACCACTTACAATTAATTGCCAAATAGTTCAGACCCTCTGAAAGACGTCAGTAGGACTAGTAACCCAGTAAACACCACCGAGTATTTAGTACTTATTTCTCTTACAAATCTACTAAGACCCTAGCCTGGAGACACAATCATAGATATCGTCGTTCTGGGAGGAACGGTTTACCTTCCCTGAGATCGGGACTCTTCAGTTCCCCGAGACTCAATCCCCCACTCCCCGGTGGTGTGAAAATAGTCGTTCCGACTAGAGAAACGTCTTCCTGTGCCCAAAGAGATACTTTGCAAACCCTAGGCCGGTGTCAAGAGGACCGTCCACCTGAGTAAACCGCGTAGACGGTGCTGGGGGTGGGCTAAACGGGACCGCCCGAAGTTACGGGTGGAGTAGAGGGCCTATCTGATACTGAACTTTCTCCGGTACATCTTCCGGGTCCACTCGTCACTCGACGTAGGTGACGACGACTGAGTGGAGACGAAAAGGGGAGAAAAAGAGTGACGTAGAGTCTTGGGGACGATAAGAGGACTCGTAAACCCTACGACCGTCGATGTGTCCCGTATCCTACAGGGTCGGGGTAGAAACGGGACGACACGGGAGGTCGTACTTACCAAGAGAGGAGGGCGTCCAGATCGAGGACTGACTCGACGTCCGGGTCGAGTCTACGGACAGTCGAGCCTACGGACACCGAGACTCAGGGGAAGGGGGAAGTCGACCCGACCGCGACGGAAGAAGAAACTCAGAGGTTTCCCTGACCGTGTCTGGACGCGAGTCATTTGGTACGAGCTACGTCTCTCCTCCGCCACCCCCCAAGTCCCATGGGCCCTGTATTATTGAGAAGACTACCCACCCGTCGCTCGTACTCACTTACATTGTGAGTTGTTGGTGTGTCTGTGATGGAAACGGTAGATGTTTCACGGTCCGGACCACCCTCGGTGACGGGAGACCCAAAGGAAATTAGGAGTGTCGTCGGGTATTACATCAAAAAGTAAATGACTCCGACTTAATTCTTCCATGATCTTTGACTCTCGAGGGTTGTTGTCTTTTACAAGTGTCCAGACCTCCGGTTTTGAAGTTCTAGTTGGGACCTGTCCCGGCACACAGAAGACTACTGCGTCCCAGACCCTTCCCAGTCGAGGTCCGAAGAGAGACGAAGTCCCTCGGAGTCCTCAGGAACCGGACCTCGGTCGGACACAGCAGTGTAGTAGAAGGAGTCCCAGACAGACCCAGGTTAAAGAGGAAAATAGGGATGAGCATCATCTGTTTACAGGCAGGAGTACTATTAAATAAGAGTTATTGAAGGGATTTCCGGAATAAAGGTTAATCCAGTGTACTCGATTTCCCCAATCCTTAAGTCGTATACAAAAAACCCCCCTGTGATAAGTTGGGTTTTATCCATCACGATTTTAATAGGATCTACCTCTTTAATTCCGGTTTTTACATTCCTGAGGTACGTCCTAGTGAGGCTATTATTTCAAAACCTCTCGTCACCATCGTACCTCAATAGTTTCTCCTAGACCCGAGGGTCGTCCGTTCTCTTCATTCGAAAAATTACTGGGGTGACTCGCGGTGTGGAACGCGACGTGTGTGAAGGGTATCGTCGAGCTAAGAGGACGTCCATTCACACACTCAGGGTCTCTAAGTACACGTCTTTGGTTTAGTGTCTCCGCAGTCCTTGACACATACCTAGTCTCCGTCAAGAGGACCTACGTTCTAAAATAGGGACGAAGTACGACTCGTGAAAGATTCGTAGTCTTGAACTTTTACCTGGTACGGGAATTACTCTCCACTACTCTAGGGACACACCCTCCCTAAGTTCGTCTAAATCTTTCTCATACCGACCGTCCAAGACTGTCGTACAGGACGGGACTCCTCCCCACCCTACTCGTACGTCCGTCCCCGGAAGACTTCCCGTTTAAGGAGGTGGGGGGTACCGAAACCCTCCAGTCCTCCTTAGAACTCCTCCTCCGTCACCTCCCTCTGCAACCGGTACTCGGTAACTCTCTCCTCACCCCACGTCCGTCGGTACTCTGAGTCCGCCCGAGACCCCTCCCCTCGGGCCGTCGGGACAACGAGGACTTGGGAGTGACAAGGGAGACCCAAACGTCCTCAACGTCAAGTACTCCTCTCCTAGGTCCAGGGACAACCGCGTCGTCCTTTAGAAGTGCGTACAGGACCTACTCTTGCCGATGACGAGCACTCGAGAACGGAACCCGGTCTGGGACAAGGGTCGGGAGAGGGACTTCGTGCAGTCGGGGCTGGGAGTACCGGTGGGGACTCCCCTGAGTGGTTCGTGGGTAGAATGTCTTTCTTGTTGACTCCAGATCTGTGGGTCGGTTCCAGGGCGTCATTGTCGGCCCTCCCGTCGTTGTAACCCGAGTCCTCCGCCGAGGTTCCTAGGTTCAGTACCCTTGTCGGGAGGACACCCGACAGACCAACCTTCTGGACCCAAGTCAGGGAAAGACAGGGAAACTCGGACACTCCGACGTCCGTCCCCCACTCGGGGAGAAACTTCTCCCCTCTAACAGACGTCCTACTTCCCCGTCGACCCTCTTCTCCGGACCACCCTCCTCCCCCTGAGTGATGGTACGAGACCCGCGGGACGACCCACTGTACGGACTCTGGGGTGTCCCGACTTTACACCGCTGAGAACATGAGTTCCGAGAGTAGACGGGTGGTGAACGGACAGACAGGTCGACTACCCTCTGTCTCCGGGGCTCGTCCGGACGGGGGAGGGGTCGTCCCACAGAGGAGATTGTAAGGACAAAGAGCCCTTTCCCAAAATGACCTTACTTTGTCGACAGAAGGGTCTAGGTGGGACCCTACCTTACCTGGGGTTGTTCTGACATGGACAGTGGGACTCGTTACAGGTTGTGATACGACTGTGGGACAGGATGTTACACTCCTCCGCTCGGGGGACCAAAAACTGTGCTATGTACGAGACCGGGACCCATTCAGTCCCGGGGTCCGGGACCAAGGGGTTGAGAAGGGTTCCTGACGACACTATCCAGGTGGGACCTGAGACCAGGTGGAGAGTGGTCTAGTCAGAGGTAGGTCCGTCACCCGATCGTCGGCAGGGTCCGGACCGAGTCCGGAGGAAGGGACGTCGGGGGCGGGGAGCTCAGGAGTGGGTGAGATGGTCGAGAAAGGGGATGCGACCTAGTGGTGTCTGAGAGGGTAGACTTTACATCGGGGAGTGGGTCCACCCGGAGGATGAAGATGGGTTGGCAGAGGAGGAAAAGGAAAACGTCCCGATCCCCGGATTTAGGACCGACGAATGAGTCGACGACACTCTGAATTCTGGGAGATTCGGAGTCAAAAGAGTAGACATTTTACCCCCACTACTGTTCTGGACGAAATATCCAAGTTAAACTCCAGTTCACGGTTTTCATACGGGTTCTCTGTCACGGGTTGGGACGTAGGAGTAACAATAGTGTCGATTTGAAATACCTCGTGGATTCTCCACGAGCCAACCATTTCTTAGGAGGACGTTACGTCCTCTGGGACCAAGTCAAGAACCCAACCCTTCTAGGGGACCTCTTCCCTATCCGATGGGATGAGGTCATAAGAACCCGAAGGGAACACTGAGTCGACCATTTCTTAGGTGGACGTTACACCCTCTGGACCCAAGTTAGGGACCGATCCTTCTAGGGGACCTCTTCCCTTTCCGATGGGTGAGGTCATAAGACCGGACCTCTTAAGGTACCTGTCATATCAGGTACCCCAGTGTTTCTCGACCTGTGTTGACTCACTTAAAGTCAAAGTGAAAGTGAATGACACGGGGTTCGTGATAAGATACCCTATGTGAACAGAATATGTAAATTAGACGGGGTAACCCGGATCCCCCGTCCGTCGTACCATAGGGTAAACGGTCACTCCCTTGACTCTCAGTTTCTCCAATTCTTTAAAAGAGATTCCGGTGTGTCGATGAATCGTCCCGTCAACCCTTTCACTTTAAACACAAGTCTGAGTTAGTCCATTCAGGGTGTCGGACGAAAAATCGTGAACTGATGGTAAAATTTACGATAAATGAAAGAAACGATAAAAATAAATGATGTAAAAATATATCCACATACATAATCATTTTTAAAAATTGTTTGTTTTGAGATATGTAATCCAGATATCCGGTTAACCATACTGTTTCAGTTTTATATATTTATGTATAATGAAAGCGACGTCGAACTTCGTATTGACTTTTATAGACATCCTTCATTTCTTTGTCTTATTACTTTATAGGTCCGTCTCTATAGTCTCACCCAACGGTAAGGGAAGAGGTCCCCTAGAAGGACTGGGTCCCTAGCTTGGGTCCAGAGGACGTAACGTCCGTCTAACAAACTCGTGGTCCCATCGGTAGGACTCTTGACTATTTGAGACTACCAGAGCAGTGTGACCGGTGAAGATCCTGATTAAAACGGACCCGAGCGGACAGTTTCGAATTTCTCTTGAAAGAAACGAGGATAAAGGAACACGGGTAATCTCAACCTGTCTCCAGAGTAGACGTTTTGCAGACACTCGGTCCTCGACGTTTGAAATTACATACCTTAGTCTCTACTATCTATAATCTAACTCAGATTCTAAACTCTATGTGTCCGTTACGTAAACTTGTTGACATACGTACCGTATTAAAGTAGAGGTTCATTCTGAAACGGAGGACACCCGGGACGGAGAATGTATATCAGAGTGATATTAATATAAAATACAGTTTGAAGTTGTTACTATTAAATCTTATGACACTGAGAATCCCCCTTGAAAAAATATGACGACGAAAGAGAATTCGTAGACGGATATTACGCCCTCTGGGTCCAAGCTAGGGATCCAGACCCTCTAGGGGACCTCTTCCTTTACCGTTGGGTGAGGTCATGAGAACGGACCTTTTAGGGTACCTACCTCCTCGGACCATTCGATGTCAGGTGCCCCAGCGTTTCTCAGTCTGTACTGACTCGGTGAAGTGAAAGAAAGAAAGGAAAAAAGAAAAAAATGACTATATTAATTGTATATTGTATTAAAATCAAGGTTTACATGCAGGATTACTAAGGTGTGTACATTTATAACTTTTTACTGACGCTATCTAGATCAATTGTAGACAGTGGTGTGTATTTATATTTTATAAAGGAACATTACTTTTCCAATTATAGATGAGAAAATCGTTGACAGTTTTTATCTTGTGTCGTAATAATCGCTGTCAGTGGTACGATATGTGAATAGGGGTACTGAGTAAATAAAACGAAGACCTTCAAACATGGAAAACTGGGGGTAGTACATAAAGGGAGTGGGAGGTCGGGAATGAGGACCGTAAGTGGTCAAATAGCGATATGTACTCGAATAAAAAGTACAATAAAAAATTTTTAAGTGTGTATTTACTGTAGTGCGCCGTAAGTAGAAGGAGATAAACTCAAGAAAGTGAATCGTATTACGGGAGTTCAAGGTTAGGTACAACAACGTTTACCGTCCTAAAGGAACACACACACACACACACACACACACACACACACACACAAATTACCGACTTATTGTTAAGTAAGACGTATATATAGTGTAAAAGAAATAGACAAGGAGAGAAATACCTGTGAATCTTCATTTCACTCCACTTCACATTCACTGAGTCAGTACAGGTTGAGAAACGTTGGGGTTCCTAATAAGTCAGAAACCTTAAGAGGTCCGGTCTTATGATCTCATCCATCGGAAAGGGAAGAGGTCCCCTAGAAGGGTTGGGTCCTTAACTTGACCCCAGAGGACGTGACGTCCCCTAAGAAATGGTTGAATCGATAGTCCCTTCGGGACTACCAGTGAATCCACTGAAGTATAGAACCGATAAAATTTATTACAACGTTACTTGTACCGCCACGTCTGTAGAAATCATTAAAACGAAAGAAGCCTATTTATAGGTCTACGAGAGTATACATCGAGAGGAAAATTAAAAAACTCCTTGACGGTCAGACAAAAGGTGTCACCGAAGTGGGGTGGTCAACTATGAGGGTGGTTGTCACGTTCTCCCAAGGGGAAAGAGGAGTAGGAGGGGTTATGACCAACAAAGAAAATACACTGTCCTTTGGGTAAGACTGTACATACTCCACATAGAGGAGCACGAAAACTAGACGTACAGGGACTGCTAGTCACTACAACTCGTAAAAAGGTACACAGAAAACCGGTAGACATACAGAAAAAACCCTTTTACAGATAAGTCCAGAAACCAAGTTAAAAATTGGTCAATAAACGATGACTCAACATACTCAAGGAATATATTAACCCCATAATTAGGAAATAGACTATGTATTAAACGTTTATAAAGGGGGACAAACCATCCAACAGGAAAGTAAAAGAACTTCAAAGGATAGGACGTGTTTTTGAGAAATCAAACTACAGTAAGGTGAATAAATAATAAAGAAGGTAACGGGAACGAAAACCACAGTTTGTGTTTTCTTTTCATAGTAATTTTACTTTGCGTCGTCCTGGGAAGAGTCCCTGTTTGACGGTGGGGGAAGGACAGGGAGTGGAGAACAAACATCTTTTCGAAATCGAAGGATCTAAAAGGGACTCAAGGGTTCTCGTTTAAGTTAGTTTCTTTTCTCTTTTACTTCTCTGTTTCCTTACGTCATTGTTTTCCTTTATTCTGATCGAATCCTGGACGTCTAGGGGGTCCCTGACACTCGTGATCACTCTCGGTGCATGAACTCAACAAAACGTCCGGGTTTTTGGGTGTGATCCACTTCCTTCAACTGACACACGGCTGGTGGTCATACATCTGGAGTCCAATTGACCTCGGTCTTTATGGGATTGTGGTGGTCGGTTCCTTTTCTTTAAGGTGCTCGCTTATTGTGTACGACGTTGAGAGTGTAGACTACAACGGAAACTTTTGAGAGGAAACTTTCGGTAAACCCTCAAGCCTAACAAACTCGCACTCGACGGGTAAGAGGAACGAACCACGTGACTTTTATTTGAGAGATAGGTATCTATGTATCTGTCTATCTATATGTATATACCCATATGTATATGCATATGTGTGTGTGTGTGTGTGTGTGTGTGTGTGTGTGTGTGTGTATATATATAAAAAAGAAAAAATTGGTTTGGGTCAATAGTCATCAAACCGAAACGAATCGTATCGTACTCACTTCGCCTCAAACCAGGTCGTTGATTCTGGAGTCGTTCCTCTAATGGTGGATACAAAAGAAGATCCTGAAAGTATCAAAGTCCAAAATACAAGTCAAGAAATTAGGTAAAACTCAATCAAGAACACGTACCACAATCTGTCGCCAGGTCAAAGTAAGAAAGTGTACCGTAGGTCAAAAGGGTTGTGGCAAATAACTTCTTTGAGAGGAAAGGAGTAAAATATAAGAACCGAGAAAACGGTATTTCATCAACTAGTATATACGAACCCGAATAAAGACTCGCGAGACAAGAGAAGGTAACTAGATGTACAGAGAAAAGTAAGGTCCTGGTCTGATAAAACTAATGACATCGAAACTTCAGGTCAAACTTTAATCCCGTCCACTAAAGAGGTCAAAGTAGGAAGAAGGAGTTTTAAGGAAAACGGCAAGTCCCAGAATACACCAAGGTGTATTTATAATCCGATCAAACAAGACACAGACACTACTTGTAGTAACCCTAAAAGTGTCCCTCACGTAACTTTGACACCTAATGAAACACATTATATCTATAAAATTGTTATATTTAAGAAAGTTAACACTTGTCTTTTATAGTAAGGTAAATAAACACAAAAGAATTTAAAGTTAGTAGTTACAGAATATCAAAAGTTACATGTCTATGAAGTGGATGAACCAGTTTAAATAAGGATCTATAAAATTAGTCAAACTACGTTTCACCTTAACAAAACAAAGAAAGACTCTCAGACAATAATCGTGTATCTTTGTGATTATCCGTTCACTAAAAACATATAACTAAAACATAGAACGCAGAAATGACCTAAGTCATGAACATTGTCTAAAACAGAAATCCCAAAAACATGTATATTATAGTAATGTAGACGGTTTTCAAAATGAAGGAGAAAAGGTCAAACCTACGAAAAATAGGGAACGGATTAACGGTACCGTTTCTAAGGGTTATTATACAATCTATTTTCACTATTCACTTGTAGACACTGAAAAAGGACTAGAATCTTCTTTCCGAAATTTTTTATAAATATAATTCACCTCCTATTAATGAAATGTTATAACACTACCATAGACGGCATATGGTTGTGCTTAGACGGTATCCGTATGTACACAGGAGAGGGAGGACTTGGGGGGAGGGAGACGGGAGGGTGGGGTAGGGAGTCCAACAGTGTCTCGTGGCCGAAACTCAAGGGACACAGTCCGTAGTTTGAGGGTGGCCGATAGTGTCTTCTTTTCGAAAATCGAAAAGTAGTTACGTACTACAATCGACACTCGAACAGTGTATACCGGAAAAAATTCAACTCCGTACAAGGAAGGGATACGTGAAACAACTCAAAATAGTATTATCCTACAACTTAAAGCAGTTTACGAAAAATACGTAGAAAACTCAACTTACACACTAAAAATAGAAAGTAAAAGAGTCACACCACATGGTGTAACTAAACACTTACAACTTGACATGAACCTAGGGACCTTATTTGGGGTACCACGTCATAAAAAACGTACATAACGACTGAAACCAAACGATTGCGAAAAAAAAAAAAAACTCCTATAAAAGTGGATACAAGTAGCTCTTATAGTTGTGCATGTGAAGAAAAGACGGCCTAAGAAAAAAACAAACAAACAAACAAAAAAGGACAGTCCCATTACAACCGGAGTGTCTTAATCCAACCTTTGTTAAGGAGGAGAAAGTAAAAAACCTTCTCCAACTCGTCGTGACCACAATAAAAGAGAGTTTAAAAACCATCTTTAGTGGTTACTTTGACAGAGACTTGAACAAACAACCCTACAAAAAACTGAAACTGAGTCAAAACATTGACCACTAGTCAGACAAGTCTAAAGGATGAATAAGTACTCAGTCAGAACCGTCTATATATCCTTAAATGGTTGAAATAATTTAAAACTGTTGGAAAAACTTCTACTTTAATTACCGTTATTTGTACTCGTTGGATAATGGTAACAATAAATATGAATCATACAACAATGATAATTACTGTAATTATTCATCATTATGACTACCTCAGATTGTTTACAAGTCCCTCACTTTAGTTAATCTTTCTCCTTCTGACGTACTAGAGTGAATATACACTTAAGAACTTTTTTTTCTTTTGAATATCTTTTTTCTCCACTAAACACTAAAGGTCTCCACTCCAATTCCACTTCTTCTCAATCCCTTTCCACGATGTTTTCATGTTTATAGGTTAATATACTATTTGGTCATGATCCCCACATTCAATATTGCACTATTTGTCTCACCCTCTCTCTTCCTTTGTGAGTCCCGTGACTCGAACGGTCGACTGAACCTTCAAATAACCGGTGGTACCCCTCATCCTCCCACCAAACCCCCTCAACTTCCCCTTAAGTGGGACAAATCAAACCCGAGACGAGGGTCTTTACGTTCCGTGACGAAGACAAGAGACGGGACGTCCCTACGCTGTCCGTCAAGAAGTCACGGAGCCACGTTAAACGGTTGTACCTGGTAGATTACCCGATGTAGTTGTTCGTGTATAGGGTCAAACCCCAGGACTACCACATGCGGTGCGACCCGCTTATGAAGGTTTGAGACATGGGACTTGTACTCGGTCACGTCCAGGCTCTGGTGGCACTGAAGGACGGCATAAGAAGTCCATACTCGGAGACCCCCAACTCCACCGCTAAACCACGGTCCCTAAATTTTACGGAGGTTTGCGTCACAGACGAGTCGGGACTCGAACCTCGGATGATCCCCCTGATCCCCTCTATACCCGCGACGAACGTGGATGGACTGGGTAGTTCCATGTGTCGGACCAGGGTCGTGCAACTTGGAGAGTGGTCCCAGGTGTGAGCCGTCCAAGGACAGAGAGACAGGAAGTGATGTCACGAGGGACACCCTCACGAGAGGAGGATGGGAGAGAAGGACCTTTCAGGAGTAACGGAACATCTCAGTGGAGGAGGTCCTTCGCAAAGAACTGAAATTCCGATCTAGGAAACCGGGGAGGAACGGGGGTCCCAGGGTCAAAAGTGACTAGTGGTGTATCAGGAATAACCCCTTGGAACAGAAGGAGTTCGGACACAGGACCTCAGACCCTACCAAAACCAGATTCCCCACTTTTCAGAACCTCACTCGGAAGACGGACCTATGTACGTATGGGACGTTAGACAGGAGACAGCCCTTCTATTGCTACAATCACCACGAATCACGTAGTTTCCGTTTTTACTCCACTCTTCCTCCTTTCGGGAATCGGATCACGGACTGGGTCTCTCTCCCGTGTCGTCTACGGGAATTATCAAATACTACCGTAAAGTCGGTGCACCCCAGTCCAGGGTGAACCCTGTACTAGGCCCGTCAGGGAGGATTCCTTAGAATCAAGTCCCGGACGTCACTGGATTTCCGTCGGGTCTTAGTCGTGGTGAGAGTCCGGGTTGGGGTGACAGGGGATACGACTCGAGGAACGTCCGAGCCGAGGGGACAGACGGTCGGTCCTTCCTGAAGAGGTGTGTGTCGTAGGGTGACTGTCGACCCCTCTGTCTTGGTGGGGGTGCGGGGCCGGGTCCCGGACTAGTCCTGTAGTCATCCCTTACGAAAACCGGTTTACCAGCTTAGGAGACGTTGGAACTAACGTATTTTGGGGCCTCAGGAATTTCCTCGGAACAGGAGGACGAGGTAGAAACGTGTCTTGCTCTTTGGTTCTCCGATTTCTTCCATCCTAGTTCCAACCTTTTCCGGGTCCACGGGTACTCGGTCCTGTAGGGTCCCTGTGCTTTAGTCCGGGACGGAGGTCGGTCGAAACGGTTCGGGGCCCAGGTACGACCCAGTGAGTCGACCTCTCCGGGAACGCCTTCCCTCTCTCCTCTACACTCCGATGGGTGTGCCCTGTCCAATCCATTCGAGTGTCCCCGTAGGAGATCGACTTGTAAGTGGTACCCCGGTCCCAGGGACCTCGATCCAGACAGGGCCCGGACAGGGGACGGGCGGGAGCGGTAAGCCGTCCGCGTCTCGGAGTCCTCCCGACCGGGGTGTACCACTGAGCCTGCGAGTGGACCCAAATCTAGTGTCGAGGAGCGGAGCGCCCGACTCAACGAAGGCCATTCACTGTAGTGGAGAGATTCGGGGGTGAAGCAATAGTCACTTCACCTAAGGTCCTCCTGACCTCCCTGTGGATGTACCGTCAAGTTGGTATTTATGAAGAAAAGAGTAAAGGAAGGGAACGTTTCCTTGTGGTCCTACCCAGGGGTGGTTCTCCCCAACCAAGGTCAGACCCGTGACGAGACTAAGGGGGTCTGGACCCAACCAGCACGGAGAACCCGAAACCGGAGAGTAGACTCACCACTCTTCCCCTTCGACAAATTGAGAGTCCTGTGGAGGACCCTTGGATACTAATCCCCTCCTGACCGAAGAGGAGGGGATTACCCTTCACTCTCCCTGATGTACCCACACCCGCCCCGAGGTCGGGTCCACCTTCACCTATGGCGATACATCCGGACCAATGTGGACTCCACCCTTTCTTATGTTCCTACATACACCCCAATACAACTCCGGCCCCAATCCCCCTCCCCCCAATCTCTTCCCCCGCTCTCCCCTCGTACAGATATGCCTTCACCGATGTAGGTCTACCTTTCCTGTGTCTATTCAGGACACCCACACACCTCACCCACACCGATGTAACGACTAAGGACCTCCTCCGTGGCAAATTAGTCTCTGACCTGTAGTCTCTCCTCCGAACCCAGGACTGACCTCCTGTCACCCTAGAACTGTCGGAACCACCCATCCACGACTCGAATCTCGACTCCGACACCTCCCCGACACGGACTGGACAGGTGTGAGTCGAACCCCCTCCACGACACACCTCCTGGGAACGTAGACCGGGGTGTCGACACTAGAAAGGGGGCCGGTACACCGATGGGGAGGACCAGACTCCGTTCAGGAGACTCCCTTCTTGTCCCTCCTATCGGGTCGGACCCCTCCTCCGTCCTTCGTCTTTATCATCCCTTGGCACTCGGTGGACGACTCTGTGTCGGACAGGGGTTCCGCGGGTCGGAGGCCGGAGGGTGTGGGTGGGGGGCTGTGAACAGGAGAGTCAGGTCCCAGTCCTGTCACCAAAGACCCGAGGGAGTAGGGAGGGTGGGGAGAGGTGTTTGTCGGTCTCCCTGGGGTGACTTTACGTCCGGAGGGGTCCTAGGACAAGTGTGATTTTCACTGTGTGTCCCCGACGGTCGTGAGGTCCGGGGAGAGGAGACCCAGGACAGGAGGACCGGGAGTAGGGTGAGGGATGAGGGGACTTCAGGAGGTCCTGGAAACGAGTGTCCGAAAGGGTCCCAGGGTACGAGTGACCCGACGGAACAGGGGTAGTGTCAGGAAGTCATGGGTCCGGAGAGGTCCGGACCGGCTCGGGTCAAACTGGAACGGTGGACGAATCAAGGAGTTCCCGAGGACCCGTAAACGAACGGACCAACCCCGTCCTCGGGACTGTAGTGGGGGTCGGTCCAACGGAGGGGCCCATTAGACCATCCTCAGATGGGAAGTGATTGTGGTAGAAGGAGACAGGAGGTCCTAACTCCGAATCCCCCGAGGTCCTGTAGGATCGGTGAATGACCGGAAAAAGAGGATCTATGCAAAGTAAGGACCTGGCCCAAGATGTGGAGGGCGTCGCCCGAGTTCCCCGACCGCGCCACTCGGTCGAGAGACGAGATGCGGCCCCTCAGGTACAAGTGTGCGAAGTACAACCGAGGTGTGGCCAAGGACCTGGCCCGGACCCGGGACGTCGTCGAGGTCTTCGAGGCGACCTACCAGAGGTTCCATTGTGGTGTGGAGAGTCACCGTCCTCGTCCTAGCCTGGGAGGATCCACACACGAAGGGGGAGGGATCCGGTGGTCTAGGAGGACCAGGGGCCAGTGATGTCCAGATGAACTGTCCACTCTTGTGACTCCAGTGGAACCCAGGGTCCTGGACTCGTATTACTTCGACGTAGTTCCGATCCAGGGGTCTGAAGGTGGACACCGAAGTGACTCGAAATCTTGGTCTAAGTGGGTCTCCCATTTCCCGTTTCATCTCGTCATAACCACGGGGTTTACAGGACACGTCCAAGTTTAGAGTCAACTCGACACACCGGAGTCCGTTCACTGAAAGGGAGAGACTCGGACTAAGAGAGGGACCTATTAGTCTTCGGGGACAGGTGGATCTGTCCACCGTCCGTCATCTTATGCTACTATGTATATTTGACGACTAGAGCCACCGACGGTGTTTTCTACAGGGGTTTAAAGGTAGAGGTGAACAGGGGGTGATATGACTACTCTTGGTTCTTCACGATTTTGAACAGAGGTCAGTCTTTACACGGTGTGACCGGTACTGTAAGTATTTCTCTTGACAACCGTCCTGATCAGTACCACATGCACCCTCATCCCACCCACCACTTTACCTAACTGAAAGGGTTGGTAGTCTCACCCCTGTTTGCACCGAAGTGGGGTACCTCTACCTCTGAGTTGAGAGAAGATACTCCTTCTCCATTATAACGGGGACATCCTACGTCTGCTCACAGTTCCAGTGCACACCTCGTACAGACCTCGTCCAATCGTTATGAACACCCTACTGACCCGATGCCTCCGCTTCGACCCCTCAAGTCAAGTCAAGTCAACGAGTCAGTACAAACTGCGAAACGCTCGGGTACCTGCCGTCGTACGGGCCGGAGGAACAGGGAGTGGTTGAGGACCTCGGATGAGTTTGAGTACAGGTAGGTCATCCACTACAGTAGATTTGTAGAGTATAAGACAGCAGGGGAAGAGGAGGAGGAAGTTAGAAAGGGTCGTAGTGCCAGAGTAGATTACTTAGTCAAGAAGTGTAGTCCACCGGTTTCATAACCTCAAAGTCGAAATTGTAGTCAGGAAGGTTACTTATAAGTCCTGACTAAAGAAAATCTTACCTGACCAACCTTGAGGAACGGTAGGTTCCCTGAGAGTTCTCAGAAGAGGTTGTGGTGTCAAGTTTTCGTAGTTAAGAAGTCACGAGTCGAAAGAAATATCAGGTTGAGAGTGTAGGTATGTACTGGTGACGTTTTTGGTATCGAAACTGATCTGTCTGGAAACAACCGTTTCATTACAGAGGCGAAAAATTATACGACAGTTCCAACCAGTATCGAAAAGAAGGTTCCTCGTTCACAGAAAATTAAAGTACCGACGTCAGTGGTAGACGTCACTAAAACCTCAGGGGGGTTTTATTTCAGAAAGTGACAAAGGTGACAAAGGGGTAGATAAACGGTACTTCACTACCCTGGTTTACGGTACAAGAATCAAGAGATTTACAACTCAAAATTCGGTTGAAAAAGTGAGAGTAGAAAGTGAAAGTAGTTCTCCGAAAAATCAAGGAGAAGTGAAAGACGGTATTTCCACCACAGTAGACGTATAGACTCCAATAACTATAAAGAGGGTCGTTAGAACTAAGGTCGAACACAAAGAAAGTCGGGTCGTAAAGAGTACTACATGAGACGTATATTCAATTTATTCGTGCCACTGATTTATGTCGAAACTGTATGAGGAAAGGGTTAAACTTTGGTCAGACAACAAAGTACAGGTCAAGATTGACAACGAAGAACTGGACGTATGTCTACAGAGCCCTCCGTCCATTCCACCAGACCATATGGGTAGAGAAATTTTTAAAACGTGTCAAAAGGCACTAGGCGTTTTAGTTTCCGAAACCGTATCAGTTATTTGTTCTTTATCTACGAAAAGACTTTGAGAGAGTGAAAAAAGATACTAGGTTGTCTAGAACCGTTAAACTAGAGACCAAGGACAAGGAAAAGATTTAGGTCGAACTTATAGACCTTCAAGTACCAAGTGTATGACAACTTCGGACAAAACCTTTTAAAACTCGTAATGAAATGATCGTACACTCTACTCACATTAACACGTCATCAAACTCGTAAGAAACCGTAACGGAAAGAAACCCTCACCTTTCTTTTAACTGGAAAAGGGTAGGACACCGGAGATGACTCAAAAGGTTTAAACGACCGTATAACTCCCGTCGTACAAGTGTTGTAGTAGAAGATCAAAAACTTACTCGAGTTGACCTTCCTTAAGGTAGTGGAGGTGATCGAAACAAGTATCACTACGAAGGATTCCGGGTGAATTGAAGTGTAAGGTCCTGCAAACCGAGATCCACTCACTAGTGTGGTAGCACTAATAGACCCAACACTTCTAGAAAAAACATGTCAAGAAGACACATAAGAACGGCGGAGAAGAATTATAGAAGACGAAGACAGTCCAGGTATGGTAAAGACAGGAAACAACACGGGTTTAAACGTACTTTACGAGGGAACTATAGAGGTCAAAAGAACTCTTGGGGTACTTGTCATACTTTTCTGTTTTTCTATCCTGTGACTTTCTACTCAAGGGGTCCAGCCATCCACGGGTTATACGGTGACTTCTAGTCACCTCTTTATTGGGTCTTTCTTACTCCTCTACCTCGGTTTCGTTTTTGTTGTGGGTCGACACCTACACTGACGACTACCTTCATTTCAGGTTACGACATCTCTCGTTATAACGTATTCTTGGATCTTATAATCCAGGTATTTAGTTCCGTTTAAGAGGACAAACTGTTCTCTACCGTTCTCACTTGCAGCTGTAAAATCCTTAGTCACTTGATTCTACCTGACCTTACCCACTTAAATTGAGTCTACTGGTAATATAGATGATGACACCCGTTCTTAGGAAATCTTCCTTACCTCATCGGTAGTATCAGTTGTTTTCTCAGACTTTACGTCATAAACCTACGTCAGAGTTTTTACTGTCTTACTAGACAAGCAAAAGTTCCGTTTGGTAAGTTATAGTGTCATTAGGTTCATATACGGGACTGGTCATTACGACTTCTTCGACTTCAACTTGTCAAGATACTTCTAGATGTTCTGGAAGATCTTGATTATGGGGTTTTTCTACAGGAAAAGTAATATCCCCTGACCTTACGTTTTCATCCTTCAGTTCTTTGCAGACCTTATTGTCCGTTTAAACCGGAACCTCATGTCTTACTTTGTCCCGTTTCCGATGGTCTCAAAATGGTTCTCTTACGTGACCAGTATCGTTGGTGTGAGAAGGTTGTTGTGTTCTCTTCTGAGATGTGTACCTGTAGTGGTCTACCAGTTGTGACTTTAGTCTAACTAATATAAGAAACGTCGGTTTCTACCTCTTCGAGATATGTCAGTCGTTTTTGTTCTGGCCCTCGACTGACACCGAGTCTAGTACTTGAGGAATAACGGTTTAACTCTGAATTTAACTTCTTTCATCCCTTTTGGTGTTCTGGTAAGTCCATACTGGATTTAGTTTAGGGAATGGTAATATGTCACCTTCACTCTTTACCTAAGTTCCCTAATCTAGACTATCTCGCGAACTTCTTGACACCTGTCTCCAAGTACTGTGACATGTCCTCCGTCACCAGTGCTGGTAGGATCTCTTCTTCTTTACGTTTTTCCGTTTTACCAACAGACTCCTCCGGAATGTTTATGGATACTTTTCTTCTCTTCGCTTTCCGTTTCCTCTTTTCTTTTCTATATGGGTAAACTTACGTCTCAAGGTTTCTTATCGTCCCTCTCTATTCTTTCGGAAGGAACCCCTAGTTCGACCCCTCCCAGGGAGACTTTCAGACAAAAGACGGAGTCCAGTCCCTCAGTCCATATCCAAAAGTGTTCCAGAAGTTTCTACCCGTTCAGGTAGTCGGAGAGACTGGAGTCGAAGGAGAAGACATTTCACCCCCCGTGGGGGTGGAAGAGGTGATCGTGGACGATTCTCCCTTTCTCTCGGGTACGGGTCACCCAGGGTCCTCTCGTCCACGACTCGTCCTCGTCCAGGACTGGGGTAAGAACAGGACGAGTCCCGCCCCTGTGTCCAGGTCGTGGTGCTTCGGTAGTGGTCCTGAGTGTGGGGGTCCCACTCACTGTACAAACACCCTGCGGACTTGTTGCCCTACGTACCCCACGTCTTCGACTACAGACGGTAGTAGGTCCTGTTCAAGGGTCGGGTGTGTCCATTCGTTCCGGGAACGACCCTCGGGGACGTCAGACCATCTCAGATCCGGGGAAAGACTCTTCTCTCGAAGACCCTGGTCCCTCCCCCGGGCTGGTGGACTCGAAGTCTGAGACTCAGGGGTAGGTCCACTCAACGGTCCGGAACACGTCCACTAAGATGGAGAGACCTGGAGTCACATGAGTGGTCCTTTAACCCGACTGTCCCTCTCTACCCACTCCTCATGTACCTGGGAGTCGAAGACCTCCCTGTGGGGGTGGGGTGTAAACCCTTGACCCTGTCGCGGTACTTGTCTCACACCTCTCCCGACGTACAGACTCCGGGGCACAGACAGACAGGGAGAAGGACCTCAGACGTCCCAAACAGAGTGGACGGAGTCAAAGGGAACAAGGTTCCTCGTGGGTCCATACAACTCACACAGTGTACCGTCGTTCATTTGGAGAACACACACACGTCCGGAACTCGGACCCCCTATGAAACGACACTAGATGTTGGGGGGCCGGACCTGTCAGTGGTGGTAGTAGTGGGACTGACACCTGAAGGGGCTCCAGTCACAGTGTCTACTCAGTCCGGTGGGGCACGGACGTGTCCATACCCGTCCTTAGGACGGAGCCAACGTGAACACTAACGACGGAGACAAGATCCGTCCCTGGGGGCTCTTCACTCCCGGTAAAGTCACTCGTTACTGTTGGGGTGACAGTGATACTCCTGTAACAGGAGTCCCAGTCGCTCTAGGTGGGTTCCGTGACTAGGATCCGAAACCCGTAGACTAAACCGGACTTTAGGGAAGATGGTAGGGGTTGGACCCTCCAGAGGACCACCAGACCCGACGTACCCTCCGTTGGGGGGTGTTTCCTGACATATGTTATATTCCCGAAGGGAGCCCCGAGTACACCATTTCTTACACGAAAGACACGACCTCTGGGCCCAAGCTAGGGACCCAGTCCTTCTAGGGGACCTCTTCCTTTACCGTTGGGTGAGGTCGTAAGAACGGACCTCTTAGGGTGCCTGTCTCCTTTGACCACCCGGTGTCAGCCTGTGTTGACTCGTCGATTACGAAAGTGAAAGTATCATAATAGTTTTAAGGGTGAAACACATCCTTTTAGGTACGTCTCAGAATGTTCACCCAGAAATACCTTCACGAAACAATCCCCGACCCCGTTTAAGGACAGAACCGTTGTGGGAGTAGGTCCTACTCACCCACCAGGGCGGGGTAGAGGAGGGTTCTGGACCTTGACCTACACCAGGGTCTGTCGTGGGATGAACAGTGGGTCGGCTGAGAAGGAACCCCTCCACCTCCTCCAAGACGGCAGTCGTTGGAAAGACGTTTGTGAGGATTTGTGGGTGAGATCCGGGGACCTGTGACCTTTGGGGTACCTAAGTCCTTTGTCTGTGTCTCCTGTCAATTCCGTTCCTCACTCCTGGATCGACAGGTCCGTCATCAGGAATCGACTCTGGCTCTCCTTCCCAAGGAGACTGTAACTACCCACAACCGAACTCGTCTGACTTGTGTATTGTAGGAGGAGGGGTTCGTTTTCGCTATGGGTGATTCTCATTTGCGAGAATTTCTACTAACTTGTGGATGATACACAGTCCGGAATTAGATCCACGACCTCTTTAAAATTAATGGTTCGGTTGTTTTCAGGCACGGGGGTCCCCCGAGTATAAGATCGTCCCCCTAGGTCTGTCCTTGTTTTATTCTTCCATTTCTTACACCGGACACTATAGACATCGTCTCCTTTTCGAAGTCCTGTCCAAACCCCCCATACCCACCCCGTTCTACGGACGAAAATAAGTGTCTTTGCGACTCAACCTCCCAGACAATGACTGGTCGTACTTACACAATCACCGAGTCAACACAGACTGAGAAACGCTCAGGCACCTGAAATCGGACGGTCCTAGGAGATCGGTACCCCAAGAGGTCCGTTCTTATGACCTCACCCAACAGTAAAGGAAGAGGTCCCCTTAGAAGGACTGGGTCCCTGACTTGGGTCCAAAGGTTGTAACGTCCGTCTAAGAAATGGTAGACTCGGTGGTCCCTTCGGGGTGACTGGTCCCATGAACTGTAAAAATTAATTATCTTCAACTAGTTTCCGGTCTGTTTCTTTAAGTCCGTTCCGAAATAACCCCGGGGACACCGTCGTACCCCCACTTTTGTTTGTTGTCGAAGGGAACGAACGAACAAGAGGTCCTCCCCTCGACCGAGAAATATACCGTGCTCCCACCCCTACACGGGTCGTCAACCCAGTCTCCCCACCGACTCCACAAACAGGTGGGGAGTCCACCACCACACACGTCCCGGGTACGAAAACGAGACTGGGGACGAAAGGGAGGTCTGAGAATTTTTTTTTTCACTGTCAAAAAAACAGAAAAACATAGAAAACAGGTCTAAAACGGGGGTTGACCTGTACGTGCACCAATAAAAACCAGGGTATGTTAAACATAAAACAACGACCTCCTCTTCACACAGGTTCGTAACGTTATGACGTCGTTCCCCCGGGTCCAGGGTCAGGTAGAATATTCCTCGGTGTATTTAAACGATTATCGGGGGGATGGGATGGTGTTTTGGGGGTAGTCTTCGGGTCTCTACCGTGGACAAGGGATTTCTCAGTCCCCAGAGGGACGTATCTCAGTCCCCCGAGGGACGTACCTGGGTCTCAGGAGTAGGGTAGGGATTTAGTCTATTTAACCTCTATCCCTTTTAGGATCCCCCTACTGGACTTTTGGAGGAAGAAGACCCTTTAACCTCCTACTTCTTTGTTCTCTCGAGGGAGGTTTCTCCTCCGGGAGACCCAGCTCCCTTTTCGCACTCGTTTCCGAGTCTCCGTCCTTTGTCTTCCCTCTCAACCCTTCCTCCCTGCAACTAAAAAGTCGGGGTTTCCTCTTCCCTTCCTCCTTCCTCTTCCCCGACCCGATCCTGGACAACTCGTCTCTCCTACGTCCTCGCCTCGGGTCGAGTCGGGTTACTACCTACTGGGACGACGGGGACACCCCTCGCTCGTGAGGTAGGTCCTCCACACATTCGGGTCCCAACGATTCCTCTGACTCTACAGAAGGGGGGCACTGTAGGCAGTACACTAGAACAGGGAGACCGGAACGTCCAAGTCTTGAGTTTCCTCTACGGTAGACAGATACTGGACGAACACGACTGGTACTAGGGTCCTGAGTCAATGGCCATAATACAGTAGTTCGGGTCGTCCTCCCGGTTCCCCCTGTGAGTCCTCTGACTCCGGTACTACCGGTTGTGGTTCGTCAAACCGGCGTCTGGGTCCTCTGTACTGAGTTCGCACCCGTCCGCGGACCGCGTGCACCTCTTACTACCGATGTGACGCATGGACCTGTTCCTGTGGTTGGACTGCGTGTCGTAGACCCTTTCCACTCCACGTCGGTAACGACGGAGACTCCGGTCCTCCCAGGACCCTGGACCCGTCCTTTACGGGGGGGACGGAAAAGTGAAGGAGTGACCGTACCGTTCCTGCACTACCAGCACTTCTGGGAACGATACATCGGTCGAAGTAAAGATCCAACACACTCAGATCCGACACGGTGTTTTCGTTGGTCCTGGGTGTCCTGGGTCGTACTCTCCAGTCTTCGCCCAGACCCCCTCGGCCTCTTCACCCCATGTTGGGGTCGTGTACACTCGGAGGGACCAGGCCGTCCCTTTCCACTTCGGACGTCCGGTCGCAACCCGAGGTAGTAGTGAGTCCGGGGTGCGGGGAAGACCCTGCGGAGACTTCCCGGCCGAGGTCGAGCGGTAGGGAAAGACGGGTGGGTGTCCACGGGGTGTGGGTTCGGTGGAGGGGCGGGTCGGGAAGGGTCCTCACAGGACGGCAGGTAGACGGACCGGGGACACACAGAAGTCCACGAAACCCGAGTCCACTCCCTTCCACACGAAGAATGGCCCGAGGGAGTGGAGGGTCATTCCTATGTTGGTCGTGGACGGTGTGTCTCTCCCTTCGGACAACCTTGTCTGTCTCCCGCCGAGTCTCCTCCGAACCGTCCCTGTTCTGTGGGTCTCGGTCCGGACTCCGGAACGTAAGACCTCCCTTAGGTACCCAGTCTGTTCGTCTGTCACCAAGGAATCTTCCTGGACGGACACGTCTCCGGACTCCGCCCGTCGGTGGTACACACGTCTGGTGGGGTCCCGCAAACGACCTCCTCCCGGAAACAAGGAAGTATATACTGTTCGCACAACTATATCAAGTGTATGGTATATTTAGTGGTGCAATGTGGCATGTGTAGACACGACAAAGGACATAAGTGTCTCCATACGTCCTTTGAGGTGTCGAAAGTCTATAAAGGTAGTGGAGGTTTTTCTTAGGAGTATAAGGGGTAAAAGTGGAGGGGGTTACGGGACCGATGACCTTAGAGGAAAGACAGAGAGACCTAAACGAAGACACCCGTAAAGGACATTACCTTAGTGTGGTGGACCCTAGGAACCCTCTGACCAAAGAAAGTGTATCCTAGTGTAAAGGTGCTAAGCAGGTGTACCGTCGTACCTACTCTGGGAGTAAGGAGAACTCCCGAGTCATTATAAGGTAACTGTCTATACGGGGGGTCCAAGATGTCTCCAGTGAAGACAAGTGAGGACCAAGGTCCGACCACAGACATATCGCCGAACACTCGGACCAAGGGTAGTCTCCCTACCCTGTAGTCGTTCTCCTATTGCGAGAAAAGAGAAAGGGCGGTGACGTCCGTCTTATTGGTTTGGTATGTTCACTGGGAGCACCTCCTGCTCCACTTGCCACTACTCCCAGTCCCTGGGTAAAGGCTATTGATACACAAATGCAGGTTCCTTTGGAGCTTCAGTCGCACCCTCTGACACCCTTACCTCTAGTAGCTCCCCCTCGAGCACTGGCTCTAGGCCGTTATGAAGATGTCCACTCCAGCCGGGGAGACCAACACGGGACGTGTCCACCCACGAGCACCCGTCGACTTACCCCTTTACGCAGACGAGGTCTGTGGGTCGAGGACGCGGACACGAGTGTTGTGCCAGGATAGAGTTTCTTTCAAGCCACGTCTGTACTCAACCAGGTCGGAGACGTCAGGGCCGACACGAACGGACGCGACACAGTGGAACCACCGTAGATTCAAGTCTCCACCCTGTCACCGGGCACCACCGTTACTGTAATGTGTGGTTTCGTCAAGAACACAAAAGTAATTGTCTTCTCTTTATTCGGTGGGTCCGGACCGGTCTACGAGGCCCGGAAGTCCCTTCCCTCCGAGAAGGACAAAATAACGGGTTCTTCGGGGAGACGGGTGTAGCGGGACGTCCTTCCTCCCTCCCTCCTTTGTCCTCCTCTACTTCCATCCTTTCCTCCTCTCTGACCACAGGCCTTCAGAGGGGGTCGAACTGCATAGAGAAGACGAGGAGGAGGTCCTGCCACTTACTGTCCCTGGGGCGCATGTGGTAGATGAGGGCCGACCGGGCGCCCGGGGGCCCGCGACTGCCCCTCGACGACCCAGTGGCGTATCTCGTCCTCTTGTCCCACCCGGGGAACCTCGACTTGGCACTCCGGTAGAACTCCTGGTCGTGGTTAGAGTAGTGGCCCGCCCAGGAGATGAGGCTGTTGTTGCCCATGGTTTACGTTGCGTCTCGGATGTTCGTGGTACTTTTGTTGTAGCGGGCCCATGTGAGACACCACGAGACACCAGTCTCCCAGGTGTCTCTGTCAGGACTACCGTGAAACGGTCTTCTGACCTCCCTGGGGAATTCGAGGTCGCCGTCTCCGGAGGTCTCGTAGAGGGTCTTGGAGACAGAGGGTACACACGGCAATCCCCGACTCTGGGCCCGAACAAGTCGGGACCCCAGCCTCGAGACCACGGGGGTGTATACTCCTTTCAGGGACTCCAGGTGACACCCGTGGCGCACAGGAGGAGACTGTCTACTGACCGGGCGACCCTGACGAGACTCCTACTTCGTCTACCGCGGACAGGTCCGGACTCGTCCACACTGGGAGGAAACGACGAGAATCAGCTCGGTGACGGACCAACGGACCCTTTGTCGTGTCCGACTAAAGACTTTAGTCAAGTCGAGACTCTACGAAACGGGGGTCGTCACACTGGACCCCGTTCAGGGAACCGAAGGGACCCGGAGTCACGAGAGGACCCTTTCCCCCATTGGAGGGGGGTCGAGACACGCTAGTCGACCCTACTAGGTCCTCGTCACGGTCCGACCCGTGGAGGACTCGGAGTTAGGTACGATCAAGAAAGAGGAAGGTCACCCCTTACACCGGGGAGGGACGAGACAGAAGGAACTCAAAGACCAGGGAGAGTAGGGACAACCGACCAAGAGTGGGGGACACCGGACCCGAGGTCTCTCAGGTTCCGGGAGTCGGGTCCTGTAGAACGAGGTTGTCTCGTTTCCCACACCTGACACACTGGTGAAAGGTCGGGTCTGAACTCGGGAAATGATAACCCGTTGGTAATCGGATAGAGTCTGACCTGACTGTGTGTACAGAAGTAACTCAGGGACGGTGTCAAAAAGTCTCTACCAAACCCTCGGGGAAAATGTCCACCCATTTGACTCCACTATCTGTCCCTCCGGACCGCACGACACCAAGTATCACAGCGTTTCTCGGCCTGTGCTGACTCGTTGACTTGACTTGGCTTGACTTGACTTTGACTCCGAACCCGTCGGACTCAGGGGGTCGAGCATTCCAGTCCTTCGTCACCTCGACCTAAACTTAGGGTCCCGCAGGTAGAATGTTCACTCTCGCGGAGGGACGACGATGGTCACGGCGGGACTCGACGACGACACGGACACCCCCGGGCTCCCTCTACGGACTAGTCCACCGGGTGAACCGGGTATTGGTACTGGTGGTCGGACCGTTATAAAGACGGGTGTCTTAATGATGGGGTACTGAGTCAACCGGAAGTAGGTCCTGTCTGTCTCGTCCGACCACGACGACAGCCTCGTCCGCGTACCGCAGAGTTCGGTTCCCTCACCCGTCTACCTCCATCCTCCTCCGGGGAGACCAGTGGTGCCCGGTCGGTCCCCGGTCCGCCTCGGACAGCCTACTGGGAAGGGACGTCCAGTACGAGGTAGTCGGCGACAACTAGTTTGTCGTCACCCGGGACAGACAGTTGCAGTGCGACTTGCTGTGGAGCCAATAGGTGAGCCACGAGACCGAGGACGACCCTGGGAGCTGGGAATGGTCCCTGGAGCCGGTCTCCTCGCCCCACCGCGACGTCGTGTCTGGGCATCACGACGAAACTCTCGACTCGTCATTCTCCCGGAGGAGAGTCTCGTCGACAGTAGGGACGGGACCCCACTCACTACCTTTGCTCGACCACGGGGGTCCTCAGACTCGAGGAAAACCCCGTCCTTCCCTGGAGCCCCTAGAGTCTAAGTTCAGAAAGTAAAATTTATACCTGTTTGACTCCAAATTTCTCCAAGTGGCTAAATTCTAGTATGTCGATCATTCATTCACATCTAAACCCTGAGTGGGTATAGGGGGACATGTAGAAAAGGGACTAAGAGGACCATCCGACGTCAGGTACCCTAACACTTCTCAGTCCGCACTGACTCGCTGCAGTGAAAGTGAAAAGTGAAAGGATGTAACCTCTTCCTTTACCGTTGGGTGAGGTCACAAGAACGGACCTCTTAGGGTCCCTACCCCCTCGGACCTCCCGAAAGCAGATACCCCAGCGTGTCTCAGCCTGCGCTGACTTCGTTGAATCGTCGTCGTCGTCGTCGTCGCGCACCTCGTTCAGATAGACGTGAGAAAAAGGTTGTCATAAACGAGTGAAGTGTAGGTACACAGTGTAAAAAGACTAAGAATGTTATAAAGTTTGAAAAAGTAGTAATAATATAAATAATACCCTGGACCTTAATTATTGGAAACTATGACAATAACACTTTTCTAATGTTGGGTTTCTTCTGAGTCTCCTCTATAATAGAAAAAGTCAGTCAAGTCAAGTCAATGAGACACACAGACTGAGGAACGTTGGGGCACCTGACGTCGTGTGGTCCGGAAAGACAGGTAGTGGTTGAGGACCTCGAATGAGTTTGAGTACAGGTATGTAGTCACTACGGTAGGTTGGTAGAGTAAGAGACAACAGGGGAAGAGGAGGACGGAAGTTAGAAAGGGTCGTAGTCCCAGAAAAGGTTACTCAACTAAGAAGCTTAGTCCACCGGTGTTATAACCTCGAAGTCGAAGTCGTAGTAAGGTAGGTTACTTATAAGTCCTGACTAGAGGAAATCCTACCTGACCAACCGAGAGGAACGTCAGGTTCCCTGAAAGTTCTCAGAAGAGGTTGTGGTGTCAAGTTTTCGTAGTTAAGAAGCCACGAGTCGACAGAAATATCAGGTTGAGAGTGTAGGTATGTACTGGTGACCTTTTTGGTATCGGAACTGATCTGTCTGGAAAACCTGTTTCATTGTAGAGACAAAAAGTTATACGACAGATCTAACCAGTATTGAAAGGAAGGCTCCTCATTCGTAGAAAATTAAAGTACCACCGTCAGTGGTGGACGTCACTAAAACCTCGGGTCTTTTTATCGGTCGGTGACAAAGGTGACAAAGGGGTAGATAAACGGTACTTCACTACCCTGACCTACGGTACTATAATCAAAAGACTTACAACTCGAAATTCGCTTGTAAAAGTGAGAGGAGAAAGTGAAAGTAGTTCTCCGAGAAATCAAGAAGGAGTGAAAGACGGTGTTCCCACCACAGTAGACGTATAGACTCCAATAACTATAAAGAAGACCGTTAGAACTAAGGTCGAACACGAAGAAAGTCGGGTCACAAAGGGTACTACATGAGACGGATATTCAATTTATTCGTCCCACTGTTATATTTCGGAACTTCATAAGGAAAAGGATAAACCTTGGTCAGATAACAAGGTACAGGTCAAGATTGACAACGAAGAACTGGACGTATGTCCAAAGAGTTCTCCGTCCAGTCCACCAGACCATAAGGGTAGAGAGAGTCTTAAAAGGTGTCAAATGACACTAGGTGTGTCAGTTTCCGAAACCGTATCAGTTATTTCGTCTTAATCTACAAAAGGATCTTGAGAGAACGAACAAACTACTAGGTCGTCTACAACCGTTGAACTAGAGACCAAGAGGACGGAAAAGATTTTGGCTGATCTTGTAGACCTTAGACTAACCAGGACTAGTTTAATGTACTAGGTTCGGACTGGTTAGTGACACCGGACTCCACAAGATTCCGTGGTCGTTGAGGTCGGACTCGGGTCTCAACTTGTTTTGTAAAGGATCTTCCTCCTCTCGACTCCAGGGAGATTCACCTCTATCGTTATCTACTGTTTGTTCCCCTCGACTGTAGAGTCTGGAACTTGTCGTTTCTCTCTAGATTCGATTGAAGGACACACTAGACCTTCTTTACTTCAAGGGAGAGACCCGGAACAGAGAAGTAAACATAAAAATTTACCGACGTGATCTCTAAGTTCCACCAAACTCCGTAAAAGTTGTTATCTACGAAGTCCGACGGACACCACACCCGGTGTCCACCCTCCCCACACTCTGACTTACCTTACCCGCTGAACCACCCTCTTGAGACTTACGGGTCTCCTTTGCAAACCGGGAGAGGAACGTAGGTAGACGGAACGTCTCTGACGGTCCTAAGTGGGTGCGGGGGTCGTAGTTCTCCGACACTGTGACGGGGGTTCGCAGGTGGACGTCTAGGAGTCGTAGGGTCCGACCTGCATGTTGAACTTGGTGTGCTTCGAGTACGTCTTAGAAACCTTTCCACTCCGTCCACAAGTCTGTAGGTCTGAGTGAGGACAGAAGTGTCCAGTTGGTCCAGGGACTCGGGCAGTGGTCTGTTTCCACGAGAGGGGTCTTAGTAGGTCCGAGACACTCCAGTGGGCCAAAGGAATAGACGGTTTACTCTGTCTCCGGGTGACTCTCCGTTCAGTGAGTCGTTCGGTCCACCCGGACCTACGGTAGATCTGGTGTTACTGGTACATGTCTCCCCTCGGGGGTCGTCCCGTAGACCCTCCTGTAGGACCACCTCCTTTGTTGACGGTCCTTCGTTGCGTAGTATAACGGTTTCGGGGACCACGTGGAATAGACGGGGAAATGTGAGAACGGTTGTTTCTAGGCAGATCAGCTTCAATACCAAAAAGGTCGTCAGCACATACCTACACTCTCAACCTGATATTTCTTTCGACTCGCGGTTTCTTAACTACGAAAACTTGACACCACAACCTCTTCTGAGAACTCTCAGGGAACCTGACGTTCCTCTAGGTTAGTCAGGTAGGATTTCCTTTGGTCAGGACTTATAAGTAACCTTCCTGTACGACTTCGACTTTGAGGTTATGAAACCGGTGGACTAGAAAAGGTGAGTAACCTTTTCTAGGACTACGACCCTTCCTAACTTCCACCCTCCTCTTCCCCTACTGTCTCCTACTCTATCAACCTACCGTAGTGACTGAGTTTCTCATACTCATTTGAGACCCTCGACCACTACCTGTCCCTCCGGACCGTACGACGTCAGGTACCTCAGCGTTTATCGACCTGTGTTGACTCGTTGACTTGATGATAAATGTGAGACTCGTAGAGTTTGCACCCCGACTGGCACGGAGTCGGTGGGGGGATAAAGGTCTCTGAGAGGTTCCCGACCGTGTGAGGTCACATTCCAGACGTCCTACTCTTCGTCCTCCCTTTCCTTCTTCGTCTCCGGTTTATGGCGGAAACACCGATTATTTCACCCGAAACCTCCGACACCGAGCTAGGACGTCTGTTCACTGAAGGATTGTGACTGGAGATCCCGTAACGAGGCACACAGTGTCTTCTCTTTCCCCCTTGGGGGACCGTACCATCTCGGAAGGGATATCTGGACACACACAACGGTTCGGGTGACTCTCGTACGGAGCACCTCCGTCGAACATGGATTCTCCTCCTTTTCCCCGACCTGGTTCGTTTAGGAAAGAGGATTTCTCTTCACTCAACCCCGGTTGAGACCCCTCGTAGTCACCTACCACACTCGGGGGCGACGGAGGGATCTGGTAATCTTAGGGTTTAGAGTTAGTGGTAGAAGTAGTGTTGGTACAGAAGTCGTAGTAGTGGTAGTTGTGGTATTAGTGGTGGTGGTGGTGGCAGTAGTGTAGTAGGAAAAGCCCTCGGTCTTCTGGAACAGACAAAGATCTCGACGTTAGGAATTCGTGGAGTTGATCCTTCCGTCTCTTCTCCAAAACGTTCGGAGGATACGACGTCATTGTTTCTTGGGTTTAAGAGTACCAGGTTTGTGTTGTGTCCCAATAAAACGGGAATGGGGCGTATAGGCCCCCCACCCCCCTCCGACAGTCGTCCCTACAGGAAGAGCACACCAGTGGTCCCTGGGTCGTCTACTAACGTCATAATGTTGTGTACGAAGGAGTAGAGTCTCCGTCCTTTTTCGGAACGAGTACCAACCCAGTCGGAACCCCAATCCTCTGGGAAGTGTCCCCGGTTCCGTCTCTCATACAAGGTCTCTTGACCTGCTAAAGTCCTGTCCTGGTTACTACTGGTATTTCACTCACTCCTACTTCTGAAAGGTCTGTAACCGTAGACAGGGACACACCCACTACCCTTCGGAGTTGTAACGGACTTAGACCCAACCTTAAGAGGGAAGAGGAAGAAGGAAGGTACGGTCGACACACCGGAACCCGTTCACGGGTGGGGAGAGACTCGAGACCAAAGAAACCACAGCTCACCCGTGGTACAAACGACGAAGAATCCCTCCAACTTCTACACTTCTCCTCCACTCACACAGTTCATGGTCCGTACCAGTCCCCAGGAGTGACGGTGGAAGGAAGACGGGGGTTCTGTTAGTTCGTCTCCGGTTCCGTCTCAGGGCGGCTCAGGACGACACCGAGGCGGTAGACATACTCCACCTGCTCCTGGGACAGGCCAGAGTCGGACACTGCCACTTAGACGTCCATTGGACGCGGCGGGGTGTAGGGTGAGGACCTAGTGACTCAGTCCTGGGTACTCGTCTACTCGTGTTCCGTCCGTTTCGGGTTCACACTACTAGGACTGGGTCTACGGTGGAACCGTTTCTGTACGTAGTTCTGGTAGCACTTTCCCTCACTCCCAGCCACAGCCCCCGTAGTCCCGTGGGGAGGGGGCGAAGGAGAGAGAAGGACCAGAACTAAAAAGTCACTAAGGTTGTAGGTACACAAGACAAACAAAAGAGGAAATAAGAGCATCACTTAGAAATACTCTTCACTTTCACAAGTAGCGAGTCAGCACAGACTGAGACGCTGGGGTGTCTGATATCGGACGGTCCGAGGAGACAGGTACCCCAAGAGATCCGTTCTTATGTCCTCACCCAACGGTACGGGAGGAGGTCCCCTAGAAGGGTTGGGTCCCTAACTTGGACCCTGAGGACTTAATGTCCGTCTAAGGAATGGTAGACTCGGTGGTCCCCTTTGCTTTAGAAAAATATGTTGTGTTTATCGTAAACTCACTAGGTTTTTTTTGTCTTCCTTTAAAACTTGTCTGAAGGACCATTCACTAGTCTCAGTGTGTCAGGTTCCACTTGCAGGTCCGTAGAGACGACCCACAGATCCGGAGACCCGAGACTCGGAGTCAGAGGAGTAGACATTTACCCCTCCAGTCTCAGGAATAGGTGTCCCTACGACTCTCCAAAACCCACTACCACATGTGTGTCCACGGACCGTGGGACCCCCGACTACCTATAGAGACACGGGTCTGAGGTTGGAGACAGGAGGAAGGGGAGGGCTGGGGTTGTAATGAGAGACTCGGGTTATAGTGGGAGACTGGGGGTGGTGGTCCATTCCGACAATGACGTGTCGGGTCGGTGTAGGAAAGGGGTCTTCTATGCACTTCTGTGGAGTAAAGAAAGGTCAGACGTGAGAAGTACCTCGAGACTCGAGAAATGAGTAGAGGACCAGTGTCCCTTAAAGACATTTAAAGAGACAACAACGGAACCAAAGCGACTATGGACACCAGAGTTGCGTTAGACCCTCTTAGGTTTGTTGGGGTGGGCCTCGGTTGCAGGAGGAAAGTGTCAAGAATGGTACCTCTGTCCCCACCCCCCTACTAGAGAAAGGAGCGGGGTGAAAGTAGTCTCTGTTCCGGTTGAAGTAGAAGGGTGGACTGGAATAGTCGCACGACCGAAACAAAGAAGGATGAACAGTGGAGAACGAGTGTTCAACCATGGTCGGAGTCTTCGTCTACATCTCTACCCGCCCCCCACCCCCCCGTCCCCCCCTACCTCCCCCCTACCATCGTTGTCGCCTCGGAGTGGGAGGTGGGAAAGAAGACGGTAGTCGTGTCCCTTCGACGACGTCTTGTTGGGCGTCGGCAGACCAGTGGTCTGACAGGAGAGGTCCTGTCCCGGTCTTACTGACGGGACGGAAGGGAGAAACGTGTCAGTCATGTAAAACCCCTTTTACCCTACCTATGGGTTCTGACTGACGTAGGGTCCCCGTATGTCCCGTGGTAGACTCGTAGAGACCCTCCTCCCTGAGTCACTACTCTCGTCAAGATTCACGGACGGTGGAGGACCCGCACGGGTAGGTCGAGTCTGGGGGATCCCTCTTACACGGAGGGGTCGGAGTCAAAGAAGTAGATATATTACCCTGACGATAAGAAATGTACCTCTAAATGAGACTCTTACTGTATGTCCTTCTACAATACGGGACCCGGACCCACAAAGGTACGGACGGTGACAAAACAGGAGACGAGACCCCGACCCACGAGTGGGGAGGGACACGAGGACAGGACGTCAGGTACGACGCCCCAGACCCGAGACACCACAAGCACCTCCTCGCGAGTGAGTGTCCCTGGATCCTGTATTCGTGTGACGTGGCGACCGTGACCGGTTGAGTCCTTGGATCGGTGGAGTCGCCAAACACGTGGGGACCAAGTTCGACGGGGGGGTGGGGCCCTAAGGGACGGACAGGGAGTAGACCCGAGCCCTCGACCTGTCTGGACCGAGTCTAGGGTTGAGACGGGGGATTCTGGACACACTGGGACTTATTCGGTGAGAGGAAGAGTCTCAGATTCGGAAGAACTTAGATGGTGTCATCCAATTCCTTCCCAAGTTAAGTCAGAGGTGAACGGTCCTGAGGTAAGTCGTACACACACACATGCACACACATGTACGCACGTGTGTGTGCGTACATGTGTGTGGATATCTATACAGGTTCTAATATTAGGGCGGGTCTTACGTTCACATGGGAGTCGAGACTACAGAGGACACGTCACGCAATGTAACGGGTGGGGTGTCAATCGAGAACCTTTGGCGAAGTCGGACTAAGTACGGAGAGTCAGAAATGAACACGACAAAGAAGAACCTTACGGGAACCTGTAGACCTGTTGAGGATTAGTTCGAGGGGGTCCAAGTCCAAACCCAGTCCACGGAGGAAACGCGACAGAAAGGGGAGTAAAACTAGACTGAGAAATATAGAAGAAACAGATGGCGTATATTGTATCAGACCCATGTATCCATCTATGTATCAGTGATAAACCATTTACCTACTTACCTTCTTACCAACTATCCTTTTTCCCAACACTCTTTCCTTCCATCCACCTACCTACGACCTACCCACCTAATAACCCACTACCTACCTAACTGTCTACTGTCCTTCATTCCTTCTACCTACTCGTTAAATACCTAATACTAAATACCTAAATACTAAAATACCTAAATATTTAAATACTAAGTATTTAAATACCTAAATACTCGTTTAATTCCTTCACCTTCCTTCCTTTTTCCTACTTTCTACCTAACAACTCACCCATCTTTAACCTACCTACCTATCTTCATTCCTTCTACCTCTCTTCGTACCTCCATACTTACCTATACACTACCTACTTACCTACCTTCATTCCTCCTGTCTACCTACCCACCCACCTACCTGCTACCTACTTACCTGCCTCCAACCTCTCCACTTACTCTTACTTACACACATACTAATCTGTTTCTCTACCTACTTACCAACCTAGCTTCCTACCAACCTACTTACCTATTTATCCAAAGTCGGGTTCCTGCTTCGTACTTTCGGTCCCACACTATCCCTCGTCACAACGTCCGTCTACGACCTTTCTCCGCTGGACCCTCTCGACCACCGAGGTTCCCCGTTGTGATCTGTCTAGTAGAGACAGGAGAGTCCGTCGAGGTCGGTAGGAAGTGACGTGGGTCCCCCAAAGGGGTAGTGGTAGGTAGGTTTCCTTTAGGCCTGTAAGAAGTAAATGAAACTTCTCTCTACTCAGGAACCGTCTAAGACACCGGGGTCCTTCTTATCGGTTCACCTAACGACTCGTCCTTGTCGACGGCTGGACCACCCGCTTCCGTCCTTTACCTACCTGCGCCCTATAAAAACAAAGAATTTATTTTTTGACGTAATTCCTAGACAAAGAAGGGGACGTGTGATCTCGGTTGGAAAAGAGAGGGGAGGAGAGTACTTACTAATGTATGTGCGAGTGTGAAGGAGGAGGTAAGGTTCTTCGTTCTGTCCTTCAAGGAGAGTTGTGTCGTCCTTACGGGTGTCACCACGGTTTTAGGTAGACGGACGTCCAGAACCGCCAAGGGTAGTCCTGGTTACAATTTGTGCCGGGATGATACACGTCGACGGGAGGGTCCCACCCGGGTCCGACCACTGTGTGGTCGCGGCACAGAGATGGGTACCAGGTGCACGCCCTCGAAGTCGTGGTTCGAGACACGCACTCCGGTTCGACCCGTAGGTTGGGGTTCGAGGAGTGGACGTGGTCCCTGCGTGGTCGGCTCATTCTTCCGGAGGGCCGAGTCCGGTGGTTCTCTCCTTTCTTTTGGTGTACGGTGTACTTTGTCCCCTGTAAGTTGTATTTTTCATAATTACTGTTCTTTAGATATTGTAGGTGAGAACAGACACCGGTTTCCTAATTTTTGTGTACGAGTGGTCTTTGGTAGGGTACGTTTAATTTCCTTCGTAACAAGTATCAACGGTTTTCGACCTGTGTCGAGCACAGGTAGGCATTATGAACCTAAGTGGTTTGGACGGTGTACATGTGCCATCTCATGAGGAGTTAATATTTATCCTCGTTTCTTAGAACGTCAGTAATATACATCACTTCTTACGTCTATGTCTTCTTGTGTATGACAGGTTAATACAAATATACTCACAGGTCTTAACCATTTATCAGATCATACAATCTTCGAGGACCCTGGGGTGCAGTCTAAAGAAGTCCTAGAGTAAGTAGGGTGTCACTTTCCAATGATGAATGACTCAAAGTATAGTTATCGGGGGACGAAAAAAAATAAAGGTCCCAAGGATGTGTGATACTCTAATTACTACTAATTTGCAGAGTTATTGGACTTACCAGACCTCCAATATGAACCGGACCTTTCTATAGTCGGTTGGTTGTTTATCAAGTACATCTTCAGAGGACACCTATGACATTATCTAACGGTGTTAGACTCACCGAATTCGGTATCTTTTTAGGTTTTACTTTGTCGTTCCGACGAAGGAAGACTCAAACACCTCCTCTTAGAGGCTCGAAGACCTCCGCCCAACGGTCGGAAACGACGAGAGACCCAATATCCGTGTAACGAACCAGGCATGGAAGTAGGAGTGTACCGGAAGAGGGTGACAGACGGACAGACACAGATCTAAAAGTGAGAAGTAATCCTGTGGTCAGTATGACTTAATCCCCGAGCGAGAGTACGGTAGTTAGTCCGTTACTGTAGACGTTTCTGAGATAAAGGTTTATTCCAGTGTAAGACTCAGTGACCCCCAACCTCGAAGTTGTATGATTAACCCCTGTCCTGTGGTAAATTGGGTGGTGTCATGTCTTTCAGTCCCTGTATAAAATCTCAATATCATTGATTGCCACGTTACGCAAGTTACAAATAAATCGTCGATGAACAAGGTCCTGAACCTTTATCGTCCCTATGTGGGTGTTTAGGAACGGAACCACCTCGAGTTTGTCGTTCCTGTTCTTCCTTTCGAGTACTGTGCACAGTGTCCTTCCCTTCGGGGAACGTGGACACCGAAAATGTGGGTCTTCTGAGTTTTTCTCAGCTGACGTACACTCTGGTCGAGGAGATACTTTTTTTCGTTACTACACCAAACACGTTGTAATTTCGGACTTGAGTCTTTCGTAAACCGGTCTCTGTCGACAAAGGTGTCTGTATTGAATTAGAGTGAAAAGTTAAAATATCACTTTTCTCGTACCTGCAAGGAGAACAGGGGACAACCCACACAGGTCAGGGTAGTCTTGTGCTTGAACAGTTCACCAGTAACGTAGACAAAAATAAAACGAGATTTTTCGAGTTCAGTATCACCAATATCCCTACGAATTCAACCAATTCTACGATACAGTGAACTTGTACCGTCTGACTGACAAGGTCGTGACTATGCTTCGTTCCTTGGACGGTTCCGAAGGGTCTCTGTTTAGGGGTAAAGGGGTACGGAGACTGTAGAACAAATAGTTTTTGAAAAAGGAAGACCCTGAAGGGGTTCAACGTTTTTCGTCTAAATTAGTCTCTTCACCCTTTTACGTCTTTATTTCAGCCCGTTCCTTTTTATTATTGTCAAATCGGTATTTCGTTTCAGTTCCTGTAAATCAAGGAAGAGTCACCGACATTTACTATAGGACTCGGTATAAGAACTCAACAAAAATGTATTCGGTCTGAGGGTGGTTAACTTTTAAAGACTGATGGTCCAACATGTAGTATCAGGCCAGTTTTCGTCTAACAACCATAAATTCTAAGTACTTTTTTTAGTGACAATGACTTCAAGTCAAGGGTTTGTTAAAACCGTTAGGACTACCCTGAGGGTAGGGTTCACCGTAGAACGGGTACTATGTAGCCGAGGTCCGTGAGGCTGGACAGGTCGTCGACGGACGAGTGGAAACAGAATCCCTTTTCGGGTCCACGAACGGAGACTCTCCGTACCGATCGGTGTCTCAAGTAAGATAAGACACCACTCCCTTTGTTCCAAGACCACGAGTAGAGACTCTGTTTAGACCATTCACCACATTTGAGTGTCAACTACTGAAAAAGAAAAACCTATTGAAACTACTCAATAGGTTTCTACCAATAAGAAAGGACAACCCAAAAGAATTAACCGTGAAATGAAAGCCCCTAAACCCTTTCGTATCCCGAACAACACGAAGACACCCTTCGTGTAAAAGTTGGTATATAAGGGAAGGCTCAGTTCCCTAGGGAGCCAGTTGAATTATCATTAACCCTCTGAGGGACTATCTGGTTCCGGGTAGTAATGTGGGTAGACCTTGTCGTACATCCGTTAGAAGACCAGAGAACGGTCCCTTGAGGTTGTGACTGTCTAATGACTCGAGACCCAACGGACAAAGACGGACACATAGACAAAGGCTATTATGTTCGGTACACTTTTCCTTTACCTGAAAAAGTGATGCAGACTTATGAAAAAGGGATTACACCTATTGATCCTACACGATTCAGTGAAGTCAGCACAGACTGAGACACACTGGGGTGTCTGTCGGGTGGTCCTAGGGGACAGGGACCCTGAGAGGTCCGTTCTTGTGACCTCACCCAACGGTAAAGGAAGAGGTCACGTACTTTCACTTTTCACTTTCACTTCAGAGAGTCAACACAGGTTGAGACACGTTTGGGTACCTGACGTCGGATGGTCCGAGGAGGTAGGTACCCTAAAAGGTCCGTTCTCATGACCTCACCCCACGGTAACGGAAGAGGCTTAGAATTCCCTTTAGTTGGGACTTATCAGTTTCCTGACTACGATTTTGAGGTCATAAAACCAGTGAACTATGTTTATCTGACGATGCCGATTCAGTGAAGTTAGTACAGACTGAGACACGCTGGGGTATCTGCCGTCGGGTGGTCGGAGGGGGTAGGGACCCTAAGAGGCCACATATATTTGACTCCTCCGGATGGTGGTTCACTATGTTTCTCGGTGGTTCCCTCTCTATCAACCCAGTAGTCATAATGAGATTTTCTAAACGTTTCTTTTCCCCCTTTACTACCTCCTTTAAAAGTGCATAGCTCTTCAGTAAAACAGAATAGATCCTAAATTGAATTTAAAAAACAATAGGTTTTGCGACATAAATTCCGGATAATTTGTTCAAAACATGTAGACAAAATTGTCAGTTTCTCTTCCTAATCAAGTCAAGTCAAGTCAAGTCAGCGAGTCAGCACAGGCTGAGAAACGTTGGGGTACTTAGTGTCGTGCGGTCCGGAGGGACAGGTAGTGGTAGGGGGCCTCAAGTGAGTCTGAGTCCAGGTAACTCAGGCACTACGGTAGGTCGGTAGAGTAGGAGACAACAGGGGAAGAGGAGGACGGGGGTTAGGGAGGGTCGTAGTGTCAGAAAAGGTTACTCAGTTGAGAAGAGTACTCCACCGGTTTCATGACCTCAAAGTCGAAATCGTAGTAAGGAAGGTTTCTTTAGGGTCCCAACTAGGGAAGTCTTACCTGACCAACCTAGAGGAACGTCAGGTTCCCTGGGAGTTCTCAGAAGAGGTTGTGGTGTCAAGTTTTCGTAGTTAAGAAGTCGTGAGTCGGAAGAAGTGTCAGGTTGAGAGTGTAGGTATGTATTGGTGTCCTTTTTGGTATCGGAATTGATCTGCCTGGAAACAACCGTTTCATTACAGAGACGAAAACTTATATGATAGATCCAACGAGTATTGAAAAGAAGGTTCCTCATTCGCAGAAAATTAAAGTACCGACGTCAGTGGTAGACGTCACTAAAACCTCGGGGGTTTTTATTTCAGA
>SJYO01031848.1:0-68923 GCA_006410555.1 Capra ibex | reverse complement strand
TGGTATACTCAATCCAGTTTTCTAGTTTCTGTTCCCTTCTGTCCTATTCCTCTACTGAAAAAGTAAATGGAATAGTTCATTATGTCACCAAAGGAAGATGCCATGTCACAACTCTCTCCTATGAATTATTAATGTAACATGTGAGTGGGAAGTCCTGATTTAAAGAAGTGTGGGCAGAGAAGAATCAAGAGAACACGCATGCTGTAGTCCTCTGGGCAGTCTTTGGTCATGTAAATATAACAGGATCACCCATCCTATGCAACACCCAGGTCTGCAAAGAAAATGCAGCAATTTATTGGATTTTATAATTAGTCTTCCTAAGGTATTAGTTGATAGTAATGATAAAAGTATAAAGACGGGGTTTCAGAGAAAAGGTTTTTTATCTCAACAGAAATAATTGATTAGAAACACTTCATGCATGGGATGGGGGGGTTGGGAGGGAGGTTCAAGAGGAAGGGGAGACCTAGCACTGATTCTCCTTGCTGTGTGGCAGAAACCAGCACAATACTGTGGAGCAATTGTCCTCCAATTGAAAAAAATAAAGAAACACAATGTAAATTTGTGATTGCATTTTTCTTCATCAGTAGAACTTTTTCTAGTAGTTATTTTTCTATTACAATATTAGACTCTACTACAAATCCAACCTTTTTTTCTTACTATCTAAAAGCCTAAATTTATTCCATTTCATGAAAATTGTTTCTTGCAGGTATATATAGTATTATATGGATTATAATAAAGGTACTATATGGATTATAACTGCAATACTTCTCTTCACCATACCACTGAAAGACCACTGCTAAAGCCAAACAAAAAAATTGACGAGTTGTCTGTCTAGATTCGAGGTAGGCAAATAAAAGATATGCGAACATCTTAACACTAGCAACTTCATTTGCTGCATTAATACTTTCATCTTTTCAAATGAGTAAAGATTTAGAAATATGTGCTCTTTTTCAGTATGTCCTAACAGCATGTAGACTGGTAATGTTAGCCCTCTCCCACTGACAAAGAGCTTGCACTGACCTAAGTGACACACACTGTCACCTTTAGCTTTACTGTCTTCCCCAGAATTATCCTTTCTAGATCCTATTCCCTCACAGTCCTGCTTTCTATCACATAATCTGATTAGCTAGTCATAATCATTTTAATATAATATTCTTATTTAAGAAATAGTTGAAATGTAACCTACTTACTTGGGCTTCTACTCTAGCCAAGATAAGTATCAGGGACTGGATTTACTCTCCTGCCTGGAACAACCAAAAACAAAACAAAAAAACAAAAGTGGTCATCACGCAACAAAAGACAAAAATCTCTGAAAGATGGGAAACAAGTATGTCATCTACGAAGTAGGTCCCCAGATTACTGCCTACAGTAATTTTTCAGACCATGGTCCAGAGAGAGAGAGACTCCAAGGACAGCAGAGGTGAAGTGAAAAAGGACGCTGTGCTGAAGAAAAGAAGTCGAAGTTGTGGGTCCAGGGAGACCGGAGACCGAGATGGCTAGAGTCACACGGCAGATACCAAGAGGAGAAAACTACACAGAGAGAGACCTAAGCGGGTCTTCAGAGGGTTCTTCTCAGTCTTGAGCTGAGTGCTCATCAGCATATGCCTGTGAAGGAACCATCCACACCAGGGAAAGAATCACCTAAAGGGATCAGGAGTGCGGTGGCTGGTGTTCACACAGCACCAGAAACAGTGCCTGATCACCCCAGCCAGCTCTTTTATCCAGACTGGAAAACTCCACAAGTGACTGAGCATTCCGTAAGGTATTCAAAAGGTTCTACCTCACTAGAGGGGAAAATTAATTTCACGCAAAACACTGTTCTGGAACCCCACCAACAAACCCTATAAGCAAGACCTGACAAGGTCAAGCTATTTATAAAGTAACTATACCAAGTTCTAGAACAAAACTTGAGAATATTTACAAGAGTAGGAAAACATACAACACCCCAGAAGGTAAAACTCACAGGGTCTAGTATACACTCAAAACTTACCAGACATTGAAAAATCAGGAAAATATGACACATAGCAAGGAAAAAAGTCCATCAGTCCAAATGACTAAGGAACAACACAGATGGTAGAATAAGTAGGAAAAGACATTTGAGCAGTTATTGTAACGATATTCCACATGTTCAAGACACTAGAATATGTGGTCGAAGAGATGTCAAAGGTATAAAAAGAATTCAAATCAACATTCTAGAAATGAAAACTGTAATATGAGAGATAAAAGAGAAAATGGATGGAATTAAAGGTAGATATGGAGAAGGCAATGGCACCCCACTCCACTACTCTTGCCTGGAAAATCCTTTGGGCAGAGGAGCCTGGTAGGCTGCAGTCCCTGGGGTCGCTAAGAGTCAGACATGACTGAGCGACTTCACTATACATTTCAGAAGAAAAAACTAGTAAATTTGAAGATATAACACAGAAAATATCTAAAATGAGACAGCAAAAGAATGCATAGAAGAGAGACAGATGAAAGAGCGCCAGTGAGCTTTAGGGACCCTTTAAGTGGTGTAATATACACACAAATGGAGTTCCCGAAGGAGCTGAGGAGAGTAAAGACAGAAAGAATACCTGGCCAAAAATTTCCCCAATTTGATAAAAATGAAAAACCCAAAAGATTCAAACTCAAAAACTCAAAGCACAAGTAACATGAGGAAAACTACACCAAGGCACATCCTAACCAAACTACTCGAAAACTGCATGTGGAACGGCATCCTCATCATTCACGGTCACTTCTGGACCATTCACTCTTACATTTCCCCCAGAATTCTCAGCTTCGAACCTTATGTTATCACAGTAAATTATCTGCTAACCCTCAATATTGTTGTCATTTACTTCCCATGGGATACTCCCTTTTTTAAAAAAAAATTAATTTACTTTTTAAATTGAAGGATAACTGCTTTACAGAATTGTGTTGTCTTCCTGTCAATACATAAATAATCTAACACTTTGACTGCTCAATTTCTTGAAAATCTCTTTTATTTTAAATTAATGAAAGTTTTAAATTCTATACTGCTTCACAATTTTCAAAGTTTCACACAGGTGATCTCATATAACCCATAATAACCTTTTCTAATTCCCAACATTTGTTTTCCCCATTTTAGTCTCCTTTCTTGTTTTATTCATTAATTTGCATATTTTTTAGATTTCACATTTAAGTGACATCATACACTATTTGTCTTTCTCTGTCTGACTTACTGCAGTTAGCATAATACCCTTCAAGTCCATACAGGTTGTTGCAGTTAGCAAAATTTCATCCTTTTGTGGGTGAATAGTATTCCATTACACTGTAGATGTAATGGAATGTGGACACCTTATCTTTGACAAAGGAGGCAAGAATATACAATGGAGTAAAGACAATCTCTTTAACAAGTGNTTATCCATTCATATGTTGATGGATACTTAGGTTGCTTCCATACCTTGGCAACTGTAAATAACATTGCTATGAACATTGGTGTGCATATAAGTTTTGAAATTAGTAGTATTTTTTTTCTCGGTTTTATACCCAGGAGTAGAACTGCTGGGTCTTATGGTAGTTCTATTTTTAATTTTCTGAGAAATCTCCCCACACTGCTTTAAACAGCAGCTGCATCAGTTTATTTAATACATTCTCACCAAGAGGTTTGGAGGGTTCCCTTTGCTCCACATTCTGGCCAACATTGCCATCTGTGTTCTTTTTGATTGTGGTCATTCTGATAGGTGTGAAGTTGATATCTCATCATGGTTTTGATTTGCATTTCCCTAATGATTAGTGATACTGAGCATCTTTTGATGTCCATCTGCATTTCCTCTATGGAAAAATGTTTATTGAGTTCTACCCATTTTTTAACCAGGTTGTTTTTTTGATGTTGAGTCATGTGAGCTATTTATATTAACCTCTGTTAGATATTAACCCCTTATCACTTATATCATTTGTAAATATCTTCTCCTATTCATTGTTGGCTTTTCATTTCCCTTGACCAATTCTTTATCATAGATTATATCCCCCACTGCTGCAGTGGTCCTGCCTAGAACTTGTCATTACAACTAGCCCTATCCATATCTCTATTTTATGCATCCCAATTGCTGCCTTGCTTCATATTTCACTGAGAATATTGAAGCAATTTAGATAGAACTGCTGCTGCTGCTAAGTCACTTTAGTCGTGTCTGACTCTGTGCGACCCCATAGATGGCAGCCCATCAGGGTCCCCCCATCCCTGGGATTCTCCAGGCAAGAACACTGGAGTGGGTTGCCATTTCCTTTTCCAATGCATGAAAGTGAAAAGTGAAAGTGAAATCGCTCAGTCTTGTCTGACTCTTAGTGACCCCATGGACTGCAGCCTACCAGGCTCCTCCATCCATGGGATTTTCCAGGCAAGAGTATTGGAGTGGGGTGCCATTGTCTTCTCCATTAGATAGAACTACCAGAGGCTTTTTCCCAAACCACATCTAACTACCCACTAGTTTTGGAACTGTCTCTTCATTTCTAAATGTTACTGTAAAGGAACCAGACAGATAGCCCCTTCTTTTGTATCCAAGTCTATCTCCCTTTCCACTTCAAGGATTCACACCAGTAGTCTTCTGTTCTCCTTCCTGTATCATTGATGAGTCCCTCTTGCTGGATCATGCCCCTCAACTTGTCAACAAGTTGTTAATTCAGCTCCTTGAAAAACAATAATAACACACACACAAACCTTATCTTACATAAAATCATTTTCCATAATTGGAAATAACTTATTTTGATAATTGTTAATTAAAGGGAAAGAATTAGGCTTTAAGGAGAAAGTACAATTGATCACCCATTGATGAATAAAAATTATTCTCTACTAACAGCAAAACAAAACAAAAAACCAGCTAAAAATGTAGGAGGAAGTGTTAAAATTTGAAAATCATAACTTAAGTTATTCCAATTAAATAACTAATTAAGGCACTAAATAAAATACCGAAACAAAATATCACACAGAGCCAAAATATCACTACACAGATTGTTTGCTAATTGCCAAAAAGAAACTATACCTTTTAAACAGAAATACCCTTTGGGAACAATCTTAACCAAATAAAACAGAAATTTAGAATCACTAAGACAATTTGATATTCATGCCTCCTAATGAAATACAATATGGAATACACAACATCACCCATGAAGTATTATTGACAAAAGTATTTAACTTTAATCTAGTTTTACCTTTAAATTTACTTTTATTGGTTAAAATCAAGGCTAAATATTCTCAAAAAATTTAAAATAACACTTTACTAGGCCCTACTTTCCAGCTTGTTCACTGTTCTTTGTAGCAAAGCTTCTTGAAAACATCATGTAATTGCTGGCTTCAATTCCTTTCCTTTAATTCACTTTTGAACTACTTCTGGTCAGACTTTCACCCCCAACATGCCACCAAAACCATGCATATATAAGTCACCAATGTCCTCCAAATTCCTAAAACCAATGATCTGCTCTAAGTCCACAGCACTGTGACACAGCAGGAGCACTGGTGTCTGACTACTCCTCCACCTCGTCATCCTTTCTTCACTTGGACTCGAGTATCAGGCTCCTCTTTCCCTGCAAGTTACCTGTGAGTCTCTTGTGAAAACTCCTCATCTCTCCTGGACCTGTTAACAGGAGGACTTCAAGCTTAATCTTTAGACCTCTTCTCCTTGTATGTACTTATTTCTCTGGTGATGTTGTCTGTCTCCTGGCTTTGACTACCATCTCTGTATTATATCTTTCACATGGACCTCTCTCCAAAGAATCGTATCAACAACTTCATTATAAACTGTAAATCATTTTGCCTACATAATAGCATCCCCTTGGATGTCCAATATCACCTCAAGCATTACATTGTCCAAAAATGAATTCTTGATGTTCTTTCCCCAAACTTGCTTCCATATGCTCTTTAGTCTTTCAGTTCAGCTCAGTCGCTCAGTCGTGTCTGACTCTGCAACCCCATGCACTACAGCATGCCAGGCCTCCTTGTCCATCACCAATTCCCGGAGCATATTCAAACTTGTGTTCATCGAATCAGTGATGCCATCCAACCATCTCATCCTCTGTCATCCCCTTCTCCTCCTGCCTTCAATCTTTCCCAGCATCAGGGTCTTTTCCAATGAGTTAGTTCTTCGCATCAGGTGGTCAAAGCATTAGCACTTCAGCATCACCATCAATCATTCCAATGAATGTTCAAGACTGATTTCCTTTAAGATTGACTGGTTGGACCCCTTGGCTGTCTAAGAAACTCTCAAGAGTTTTCTCCAGCACCACAGTTCAAAAGCACTGGAGCTGACACATTAGAAAAAACCCTGATGCTGGGAAAGATTGAAGGCAGGAGGAGAATAGGGACAACAGAGGATGAGATGGCTGGATGGCATTACCGACTCGATGGACATGAGTTTGGGTAAAGTTCGGGAGTTGGTTATGGACAGGGAGGCCTGGCCTGCTGCAATTCATGGGGTCACAAAGAATCGGACACGAATGAGTGACTGAAATGACTCGTGTTTCTTCCAAGGCCCACTGTAGTCAAGCATTAGTGTTCTTTCTAATGTAGCCATCATTAACTATAGCTCTATTAGCTGTTCATTTGTAGCATAAAATGGACCCAAATGCAGAGGACTGTTTTTGAATTGAGCCATTGTTTCATGAATATTAGAACATAAATCAATGCATATTGACTGTGTTTTTATGTAGATAAACATGATAGCATTGCCTTCAACAAATTGTAACTGGAGGGAAAGGGGTAGGGCACAACTTTTCAAAGAATGACATAGCCCAAAGATACAAACTGATTAGAGTCAAATGGGACCAATATGGCAGATAAGACTAGACCTTGATCTTGAATCAGCAAATGAAGTGACACACCCAGAGGTGCCATGACAGTTCCAGGGCACTGTTAAGAGACCAAGGAGTGGGTCATGGCACAAATCCAGGAAATCTCCACCCCTTCCTCAAGATAGTTGTAATAGTCCTCCCAATCATTCAGTTCAGTTGCTCAGTCATGTCCAATTCTTTGCGACAATCCCAGCATCAGAGTCTTTTCCAATAAGTCAACTCTCACATGAGGTGGCCAAAGTACCGGAGTTTCAGCTTCAGCATCATTCCCTCCAAAGATATCCAGGGCTGATCTCCTTCAGAATGGACTGGTTGGATCTCTTTGCAGTCCAAGGGACTCTCAAGAGTCTTCTCCAACACCACAGTTCAAAAGCATCAATCCTTCGGCACTCAGCTTTCTTCACAGTCCAATTCTCATATCCATACATGACCACAGGAAAAACCATAGCCTTGATTAGACGGACCTTAGTTGGCAAAGTAATGTCTCTGCTTTTGAATATGCTATCTAGGTTGGTGATAATTTTCCTTCCAAGGAGTAAGCGTCTTTTAATTTCATGGCTGCAATCACCATCTGCAGTGATTTTAGAGCCCCTCAAAATAAAGTCTGACACTGTTTCCACTGTTTCCCCCTATCTCCCATGAAGTGATGGGACCAGATGCCATGATCTTAGTTTTCTGAATGTTGAGCTTTAAGCCAAATTTTCCACTCTCCTCTTTCACTTTCATCAAGAGGCTTTTTAATTCTTCTTCACTTTCTGCCATAAAGGTGATGTCATCTGCATATTTGAGGCTATTGATATTTCTCCCAGCAATCTTGATTCCAGCTTGTGCTTCTTCCTGCCAAGTGTTTCTCATGATGTATTCTGAATATAAGTTAAATAAGCAGGTTGAGAGTATACAGCTTTGACGTACTCCTTTTCTTATTTGGAACCAGTCTGTTGTTCCATGTCCAGTTCTAACTGTTGCTTCCTGACTTGCATATAGGTTTCTCAAGGGGCAAGTCAGGTGGTCTGGTATTCCCATCTCTTTCAGAATTTTCCACAGTTTATTGTTATCCACACAGTCAAAGGCTTTGGCATAGTCAATAAAGCAGACGTAGATGTTTTTCTGGAACTCTCTTGCTTTTCTGATGATCCAGCAGATGTTGGCAATTTGATCTCTGGTTCCTCTGCCTTTTCTAAAATCAGCTTGAACATCGGAAAGTTCATGGTTCACGTATTGCTGAAGCCTGGCTTGGAGAATTTTGAGCATTACTTTACTAGCATGTGAGATGAGTGCAATTGTGCTGTAGTTTGAGCATTCTTTGGCATTGCCTTTCTTTGGGATTGAAATGAAAACTGACCTTTTCCAGTCCTGTGGCCACTGCTGACTTTTCCCAAGTTGCTGGCATATTAGTGCAGCACTTTCACAGCATCATCTTTCAGGATTTGAAACAGCTCAACTGGAATTCCATTACCTCCACTAGCTTTGTTCATAGTGATGTTTTCTAAGGCCCACTTGACTTCACAGTCCAGGATGTCTGGATCTAGGTGAGTGATCACACCATTGTGATTATCTTGGTCTTGAAGATCATTTTTGTACAGTTCTTCTGTGTATTCTTGCCACCTCTTCTTAATATCTTCTGCTTCTGTTATGTCCATACCATTTCTGTCCTTTATTGAGCCCATCTTTGCATGAAATGGTCCCTTGGTATCTCTAATTATTTTTTTTAATTTTTATTTATGATTTTTTTAACTTTACAATATTGTATTGGTTTTGCCATACATCAACATGAATCTGCCACTGGTGTATACGTGTTCCCAATCCTGAACCCCCCTCCCACCTCCCTCCCCATACCATCCCTCTGGGTCATCCCAGTGCACCAGCCCCAAGCATCCTGTATCCTGCATCAAACCTAGACTGGTGTTCCTTTTCTTATATGATATTATACATGTTTCTATGCCATTCTCCCAATCATTCCACCCTCTCCCTCTCCCAAGAGTCCAAAAGTCTGTTCTATACATCCGTGTCTCTTTTGCTGTCTTGCATACAGCGTTATCATTACTGTCTTTCTAAATTCCATATATATGTGTTAGCATTCTGTTGTTTTTCTCTATTTCTTTGCATTGATTTCTGAAGAAGGCTTTCTTATCTCTTCTTGCTATTCTTTGGAACTCTGCATTAAGATGCTTATATCTCTCCTTTTCTCCTTTGCTTTTTGCCTCTCTTCTTTTCACAGCTATTTGTAAGGCCTCCTCAGACAGCCATTTTGCTTTCTTCCATTTCTTTTCCATGGGGATGGTCTTGATCCCTGTCTCTTGTACAATGTCATGACCTCCATCAATAGTTCATCAGGTACTCTATCAGATCTAGTCCCTTAAATCTATTTCTCACCTCATAATCATAAGGGATTTGATTTAGGTCATACCTGAATGGTCTAGAGGTTTTCCCTACTTTCTTCAATTTAAGTCTGAATTTGGTAATAAGGAGTTCATGCTCTGAGTCACAGTCAGCTCCCAGTCTTGTTTTTGTTGACTGTATAGAGCTTCTCCATCTTTGGCTGCAAAGAATATAATCAATCTGATTTCGGTGTTGACCATCTGGTGATGTCCATGTGTCGAGTCTTCTCTTGTGTTGTTGGAAGAGGGTGTTCGCTATCACCAGTGCCCTCTCTTGGCAAAACTCTATTGGCCTTTGCCCTACTTCATTCTGTACTCCAAGGCAAAATTTGCCTGTTACTCCAGGTATTTCTTGATTTCTACTGTTGCATTCCAGTCCCCTATAATGAAAAGGACATCTTTTGGGGGTGTTAGTTCTAAAAGGTCTTATAGGTCTTCATAGAACCATTCAACTTCAGCTTCTTCAGCTTTACTGGTTGGGGCATAGGCTTGGATTACTGTGTTATTGAATAGTTTGCCTTGGAAACGAACAGAGATCATTCTGTCATTTTTGAGATTGCATCCATATACTGTGTTTTGGACTCTTTTGTTGACTATGAGGGCTACTCCATTTCTTCTAAGGGATTCCTGCCCGCAGTAGTAGATATAATGGTCATCTGAGGTAAATTCACCCATTCCAGTCCATTTTAATTCACTGATTCCTAGAATGTTGATGTTCACTCTTGCCATCTCCTGTTTGACCACTTCCAACTTGCCTTGATTCATGAACCTAACATTCCAGGTTCCTATGCAATATTGGTCTTTACAGCATCAGACCTTGCTTCTATCACTAGTCACATCCAAAACTGGGTATTGTTTTGGCTTTGGCTCCATCCCTTCTTTCTTTCTGGAGTTATTTCTCCACTGATCTCCAGTAGCATATTGGTAACTTACCGACCTGGGGAGTTCCTCTTTCAGTATCCTATCATTTTGCCTTTTCATACTGTTCATGGGGTTCTCAAGGGAAGAATACTGAAGTGGTTTGCCATTTCCCTTCTCCAGTGGACCACATTCTTTCAGACCTCCCTACAATGACCTGTCCGTCTTGGAAGAAACATAATTCACATAAAATTCTCTTAACAATTAATTTTTACCCCTAACATTTTTCTAGAACTTACTGTGTATAGAATGATGAACTAAGTAATATTGGGAGAGTTAAAGGAATTCATTGATAAGATTTCTGCATTTGACTTTATCATAGAACATTGGACTTACCTCTGGCTTCTGCTGATAAAGTGCCAGATATCTTCTGCTGCTTTTAAAAATAATTAGTAAGGAAAAGTCTCTTAGAGAATAAAAAATACTATGAATTGGATGCTTCAGTGATTTTAAAAAAGATCACAAATTCTTTGATACTGCTCCCATCAAGAGGTGAACTCTATACCACTTTCCCGTGAATAAGAGCAGGCCTGTGACTGCTTTGATCAACAGAACAGAAGGGAAATTCTGTGATTTCTGAGGTTGGTTCAGAAAAGGCCATGTGGTTCTACCTGGGTCTCTTAGAATTCCCTCCTAATGCTTCCTCTTGGGATGCTCCCATGCAGAGCCAGATGTGAGAAGCATCACACACAGAGAGAGTCCATGTGCATGTGTGCCTGTCAATGGCTCCAGTCCAGTTCAGACTCGGCATCATCCNTCTGACGAGGACTGACTCCCCTGGGGAGACTCTAGAAGTACCCCTAGATCCATGTCAGCACTGGAGAGGAATCCTCAGATTCCGGCAACGACTCCACACAAGGACTTAGGCACCAGCATCAACGGGAGAGGAATCCTAAGAGGCCCCCGAGCAACTCGCGTGGGGACTGGCCTTCCCTGAGGCCACCAGAGCGGGTCCCTGTGGTCCCCGTTCTACGTGGAAAGCACCTGCCACAACTCGAGTAAATCCAGGAGTTTATCCCCTTCAGGCGAGATGAGGACCATTTCCGCTGAGGCGTCTCGACGCTAATCACACCTAACCTCTGGAACTTCCAAAGGGTCCTTCACACCCTTGCTGAAACTCAAGAAGTTCCCCGACATACCCGTCTTCACTCGAGACGAAACACGGGAGTCCCGCCCACATCCAGAGGAGCCCCATGTCCGCCTCCTAGCTCGAGAGGAGGGATCCTTTCCCTGCGTGATCGGGAAAAATTTCCCGGCGTTCCCGTCGCATCCCAAGAGGAGGCGCTCTCCACAGGAAAGGCGAGAGGAATTCCAGGGTCGTGACACCATTCCCAGAGTCCCCCAGATGTCTCGTGCATTACAAGGAAACCTGTTTTCCCTGCACTGCCTCGGCTTTCAAGCCGAGGATCGACTCACACCACGGTGGCACGTGTTACAGCCCTGTGGGAAAGCCTCGTGGGAAAGCCTCGAGGGATAGCCACAGATCCCTTGATCCACGCGAAGGGAAGCGTGACGCTGCTCCTACAGCNTACTGTGTAGCACAGGGAACTATATCCAATACCCTGTGATAAACCATAATGGAAAGGAATATGAAAAAATATATATATATATATATATATATATATGTATAACTGAATCACTTTACTGTTTAGCAGAAATTAAACACAACATTGTACATCAACTATATCACTGCAGATGGTGATGCAGCCATGAAATTAAAAGATGCTTACTCCTTGGAAGGAAAGTTATGACTAACCTAGATAGCATATTCAAAAGCAGAGACATTACTTTGCTGACTAAGGTCTATCTAGTCAAGTCTATGGTTTTTCCAGTGGTCATGTATGGATGTGAGAGTTGGACTGTAAAGAAAGCTGAGTGCCAAAGAATTGATGCTTTTGAACTGTTAGTGTTGGAGAAGACTCTTGAGAGTCCCTTGGACTGCAAAGAGATCCAACCAGTCCATTCTAGAGGAAATCAGTCCTGGGTGTTCTTTGGAAGGAATGATGCTAAAGCTGAATGAAACTCCAGTACTTTGGCCACCTCATGCGAAGAGTTGACTCATTGGAAAAGACTCTGATGCTGGGAGGGATTGGGAGCAGGAGGAGAAGGGGACGACAGAGGATGAGATGGCTGGATGGCATCACCAACTTGATGGACGTGAGTTTGAGTGAACTCTGGGGGTTGGTGATGGACAGGGAGGTCTGGTGTGCTGCGATTCATGGGGTCGCAAAGAGTTGGACACGACTGAGCGACTGAACTGGACTGAACTGGATACTTTAATAAAAAACTTAAAAATATATCAACCCTAGTGTTACAAAATTATTACTATTTAATAGATATAATATCATGGGCCTTTCTCACTGTTGGAGAGAATATGCAAACTCTTAAGTTTTAAAATTTCAGACCTTAACACATGTTAAAGAACAAAGACCACAAAAGTAAAACTAAACAATATTCACAATCGCCACAATCTTAGTTTTTTTTTAATGTACAAAATATCTTTTAATTGTTAAGACTTCTTCATAACCTCAGCTTAACCAATATTTTCTTTCTAAAAGATTTTTCATTGCTAATTAGCTCTCAAAAAAGCAAAAGTTATCTCTTTTGCATCAAAGGTTCTAATTTTCCATAGCTTTAACTTTTAATACCTTATAAAGAACTCTGTACATTTTTGCTGAATTTTAAAATTCTACCACTCTGTAAGGTAAAGAACTAAATGCTAAGTGAAATGTGAAACCTAAGTCTTCCTTGAAAACGTGTGCCTCTGAGAAAAGAAAAAAAAAATTAAATGTGCCAAATATATCACCACAAAGAAAGGAAAGATATTCTTCCTCCTGTCTACTCCAGGAATAACCTCCCCAGGGAGAATTTTGAAAGGATTTGAGCATTTTAAATGCCCTGATCTAAATTAGTTAATTAAAAATATGAGTGAGCAAAGTCCACTAAGGTTAAAAGGAGAAGAATAGTCTGCAATCACTTATCACAGTGCCCTGTTCAAGGATTTCAAGATACCTGATTAACAGTGGCAATTCTCATTTAGATTCCCTATCTGATGAAGCAGAGTTGTTATTGATCCAACAGTTGACCTCACTGCAGGCTTAGGGTGTGACAATAATAATCTCTTCATACAGTGTGCCTGCAGTCATTGACAGCTTGAGTAATGATTAGATGAAATAGATGATTAAATAGCTAATTCCTAAAAACTCTCATTCCATTTCTATTGATGTTTCAGACTTTCCACATACTTCATATCTTACCTTCTTATCCTTCTTTCTTCATTTCTTCCTTTCTTCTTTTAAAATGATTTATGAATTTTTTTTAAGTTTTAGTAGAGTTAAAATTGTTAGGGAGGAATAAGTTTTCCTCTACCTCTCAGATTCAGTGACCAGAGACATGTAAATTTAACTGACCAAAGACATATTAACATTTAAATAAAAGATGTATTAATATTCTGCATCCACATGTGTTCAAAGGAAAAAATGAAATTCAAGCAGTTAGACTCAAGTGTTTACATACCATTTTAATAAAGGAAAAGCAGTTACTCTTTGAGGAAAAATAAACTACAGAAAAGTTACTAGGGAATATACAGGGAAAACTAATAAAAGAGATGATGCAATTCATCTCAATGCAGTCCCTCACAGAGAGAAAGTTATGTCTAAAAGTGAACAGGACCCTGGATTACCAAGTCAAAGCTCAGTCTGCTTGCCACAATGGCAGGCCAGTGAATCTGAGAGATGAGGTGTTGAGGCAAATAATATGACTTTATTTGGAAAGCCAAGAAGAGAGCAGACTAATATCTTAAAGTAACCATCTAGTCAAGGTCTGGATGTTAGGTTCTGTTACATAGCCAGAGAGAGAGGCAATAAGGAACTAAGGTCAAAAGGCAGAACAGAGAGGGAGGGGCAGTGGGGACATAAAATGAAAAGAGGGAGAGGTGAGCAAGCACAGTGAAAGGGCCTTCAGTCTCCAAACGTCTGCTCAAGGTCCAGCCGGGAGAGGGCTGCATCCTTGCTTCTCTCCTAGAGTCACTCACAGGTGGGCAGGGTCAGAGTTGTTCCCTGTGAGTTACACAAAAGCCCTTTATTTTAGTGGTCAAGCAGAGAGGCAGGGTCCTTTGAGGTAGGACATTATAACAAAAGCAACCCAAAAATGAGGATTATGGTCAAAGAAACAGACCCAACAAGAAGTCAAAAGTAGACTTCCCTGTTAACAGCTGTGGGGCACTCTTGGATACAAATCCTTTCTATGTCCTCCAATTCTTCCTTGTAAGAAGTAGGGTTCATTCAGCCTCCATGACCTTCCCTGTGTTCCAAAGGGCAGATTTAAACAGTTGCTAATCAAGCAAGAGAAACAAAGAAGGAGCTGTCAAGAAACAATGCTGCAAAGGTAAAGAAGGGCCCCGGTTTATCCTCAAGGAATATGCCTAACGCTCTCTCTCAGATCATCCACAGGGACTAAGGCTCCCACCCAGGAGGAGAATGGTAACTTCAGGCTGAGCATAATATCTTGGAGTGACTCTGATCTTACCACCAGCCAATCAGAAACAGTCCTGCATGCACTAAAAGATAATAGCAAAGACTCGCACTCCCTCCCCAAATGATTCTCCCTTTATTTTATTTTATTTTTTTTTAGATGCTAGAACTTTAATTTTTAATTTTTTTTAACACCCCTCCCACCTCCCTCCCCATAACATCTCTCTGGGTCACTGTCATAGTCTTGTGCTCAGCCAACTCCAGTCAAGTCCGATCCTGTATGACCCGTGGACTGGATTGAAGCCCACCAGGCTCCTCTGTCCATGGGATTTGCCAGGCAAGAATGCTGGAGTGGGTTGCCATGCCCTTCACCAGGGGATCTTCCCAGCCCAGGGATGGAACCCACTCTCCTGCATAGCTGGCAGATTCTTTACAACTGGGCCACGAGGAATCCCTGAGCAGAATCGTCAGTTCGGTTCAGTTGCTCAGTCATGTCCAACTGCACCCTCATGGACTGCAGCACTCCAGGCCTTCCTGTCCATCACCAACTCCCAGAACTTGCACAAACTCATGTCCATAGAGTAGGTGATGCCATCCCATCATCTCATCCTCTGTCACCCCCTTCTCCTCCTGCCTTCAATCTTTCCAACATCAGGGTCTTTTCCAATGAGTCTATTCTTTGCATCAGGTAGCCAAAGGATTAGAGTTTCAGCTTCAGCATCAGTCTTTCCAATGAATAATCAGGACTGATTTCCTTTATAATTGACTGGTTGGATTTCCTTGCAATCCAAGGGACTCTCAAGGGTCTTTTCTAACACCACAGTTCAAAACCATTCATTCTTCAGCGCTCAGCTTTCTTTATAGTCCAAATCTCACATCCATACATGACTACTGGAAAAACCATAGCTTTGACTAGACTGACCTTTGTCAGCAAAGTAATGTCTCTGCTTTTGAATATGCTGTCTAGATTGGTCATAGTTTTCTTCTAAGGAGCAAGTGTCTTGTAATTTCATGGCTGAAGTCACCATATGCAATGATTTCAGAGCCCCCCCCCAAAAAAAATTTGTCACTGTTTCCACTGTTTTCCATCTATTTGTCAAGAAATGATGGGACGAGATGCCATGATCTTAGTTTTCAGAATGTTGAGTTTTAAACCAACTTTTTCACTCTCCTCTTTCACTTTCATCAAGAGGCTCTTTAGTTCTTCTTTACTTTCTGCCGTTAGAGTGGTGTCATCTGCATATCTGAGGTTATTGATATTTCTCCCAGAAATCTTGATTCCACTTTGTGCTTCATCCAGATCAGTGTTTCTCATGATGTACTCTGCATATAAGCTAAATAAGCAGGGTAACCATATACAGCCTTGACATACTCCTTTCCCATTTTGGAACCAGTCTGTTGTTCTGTGTCCAGTTCTTACTGTTGCTTCCCGACCTGCACACAGATTTCTCAGGAGGCAGGACAGGTGGTTTGGTATTCCCATCTCTTTAGGAATTTTCCATAGTTTGTTATGATCCACACAGTCAAAGGCTTTGGCGGAGTCAATAACGCAGAAATAGGTGCTCTTCAGGCACTCTCTGGAAGTTGGCCATTTGATCTCNCAGTTCTTACTGTTGCTTCCCGACCTGCACACAGATTTCTCAGGAGGCAGGACAGGTGGTTTGGTATTCCCATCTCTTTAGGAATTTTCCATAGTTTGTTATGATCCACACAGTCAAAGGCTTTGGCGGAGTCAATAACGCAGAAATAGGTGCTCTTCAGGAACTCTCTGGAAGTTGGCCATTTGATCTCTGGTTCCTCTGCCTTTTCTAAATCTAGCTTGAACATCTGGAAGTTCATGGTTCATATATTGCTGAAGCCTGGCTTGGAGAATTTTGAGCATTACTTTGCTAGTATGTGAGATGAGTGCAATCGTGCAGTAGTTTGAGCATTCTTTGGCATTACCTTTCTTTGGGATTGAAATGACAACTGACTTTTTCCAGTCCTGTGGCCACTGCTGAGTTTTCCAAATTTGCTGGCATTTTGAGTGCAGCAACTTAACAGCATCATCTTTTAGGATTTGAAAAAGCTCAGCTGTAATCCATCACCTTCACTAGCTTTGTTTGTAGTGGTGCTTCCTAAGACCCACTTGACTTCACATTCCAGGATGTCTGCCTCTAGGTGAGTGATCACACCATCGTGATTATCTGGATCATTAAGATCTTTTTTTGTACAGTTCTTCTGTGTATTCTTGTCACCTCTTCTTAATATCTTCTGCTTCTGTTCATACTATTTTTGTCCTTTATTTTGCCCATCTTTGCATGAAATGTTCCCTTTGTATCTCTAATTTTCTTGAAGAGACCTCTAGTCTTTCCCATTCTATTGTTGTCCTCTACTTCTTTGCTCTGATCACTGAGGAAAGCTTTCATATCTCTCCTTGCTACTCCTTGTAATTCTGTGTTCAAATGGGTATATCTCCCCTTTTCTCCTTTGCCTTTAGCTTCTCTTCTTTTCTCAGAATCTTAGGAATTGGTGTTTGCACACAAGTCCAGCATCTCTCCAAGTTGCCAGGCTCCTGAATAAAGCAATGTTCCCTTTCCAATCAACACTTGTCTCTCAAGGGTTGGCCTCTGAGCAACAAACAGTTGAACCTGAGTTTGGGAACATGGTTGGAAACATCTGTTTTAGGCAGATTAAGGGAAGGTAAAAAACTCTTCCTGTATCTGTTCTCAACTGCCTTCAGTTCAGTTGCCTTCAACTCAAAATAGTTATTTTGCCAAAGCGGCACATTTGGGAGACAGATTCTAGACCCCTTCAAATTTCTTAATTTCATTTTGAAAGAGGAAGGAAAGGAGCAGTTTCAACATTTGAAAAAAAATGACATAGCTTGAGGACAGAATATTATAACCGAATGGGTCCAAGATGGCAGACAAGTCGGCTTCCACTAGACCTGGAGCCTCAGTACACACTCACAGTAACACATTGGCAAGCTAAGTGGCACACCCACAGGCACTGGGACAGTTACAAGGCTGATTATCAATGACCAAATTGTGGATGATGGCCCAGTTCCTGGAAATCTCTGCCTCTTCCCTAAAATAGTTGGAATAATTCTCCCACAGGTTAGTTTGTAAAGTTACCCAGCTCTTAAAGCTAACCACACTACATTTTGAGGTTGCTCTTACCTTCTGAGATAGCCCATATTCAGTCTGTGAAGTATGTTTCTCTCTAAATAAATCCACATCTTACCTATCACTTTGTCTCTCACTGAATTATTTTCTGGGGTGATACATGAAGAACCTGAGCTTCATTAAGTCTCAAAACCAGGCAGGAGATCTTACCTAGAAGACCATGAATTTTGACCAGGTTCGAGTCTCAGACACATGGGTTCAAGTCCCAGTCTGAGCTGCATGATTTCAATGTCATCGTATCTTAAGGACAGTGACTGAGAATGTCTTCTACATTCACTATACAAAATGGTAATTTAACACAATAATAGAGAACTTGACCAAATATTACATTTAAAAGACTGTAATTTTCATGAAGAATAGAATGTAGACATGAAATCAATGCTTTCAGAACTTTTTCTACTAAGAATTCATAAAGTGTCTGAGAGTAATAGGCTTGGGCTGCGTCAACACAATACCAAAACATCTGCAGGAGGAGAGGAAAATGCAAGCAATAATCCTGCTACCTTGTCTTCACAAAACTCAGCCATTTGACATTTCCTTTTCCCAGACATCTAGATGTTGATGGAATTCCTTTTATTTCTCTGTATGTATATGAGCGTCTTCACCTGCTCTTATTTTAACAATGAACCACATTTCCTGGAATGGGATTCTAATCTGATTGTCTCCCCTACCCACTTTTTCTCTTTTTTCAATCTTTATGTATATATACTTTTATGTGCACATACGTTTGAAGCACAAATAAAAAATAGTATACTGTTTTTATCTTCTGATTTTAGAGTAAGACAAGTATAGAACAATGGCTGGGTGGTCTGAAATTTCTTTGCAGCATCTAGCACACCAGGTGCAGTCAATACACATTAAGCCATCAAACAAATCAGAATTCCAAACATTGAAGAATATGTTATAGTCAGCTGCTTTTGCAGCAGGGTGAATTTTAGAAAAAGACTCAATTGGCTTTATCAATCACTAATATGCATACAAATTTCCTGGGGATGTTGTTAAATGCAGATTCTGATTTAATATGTCTGGGAGGGGGTGCCAAGACATTGCATTTCTATCCAAATCCCAGGTTACACTGATGTGCACTAGTCCATAACAGTGCATGCAGGCTGACTGCTCACAAGGGGGAAAGGCCAAATCTTCCCCTTCACCAGTCCTAAAAACTATTGAAAACAAGATTCCAAAATTGAAACCAAGAAGGACCCTGTGGGCCTTGCCAGATACAAAGCTTTTCTGAGTCCCCTGTTTCTTATTTTGGGGAAAAGACTTCAGCCTCCTGGACTTTCTTGAATACCAAAGAGTAGATTGAGACAGCCGCTAATCAGGGAAGTAAGGAAATGCAGAAACAAAAGACAAACAATCAAGAAACTATAATGCAGCAATTAAGACAGGATCCTGGTTCCTCCTCAAGGGATAAACATAACAGTATCTTCCAGTTTTTCTGCAGGAACTGAGGGCCCCACCTAGGAGAAGAATGGTAACTTCAGGCTGAGCACAAATCCTGGAGTACCACCCTGTTACCTCACCACCAACCAATCAGAAGAAAGCCACAACCCCTGCAGCACTCACCCCAAATAGTGCCTATAAAAACTTCCCCCTGAAAACTGTTAGGAGTTCAAGGCTTTTGAGTACAAGCCACCCATTCTCCTTGCTTGGCCCTGGAATAAATCTTTTTCTGCTCCAAACTGATGTTTCAGTTTGTTTGGCCTCACTGTACTTCAGGAAAAGGAACTTGTGTTCAGTAACAAAATTACATAAAGTGATGTCTTAAATGGTTTCCTTTACCACTCTATCCAAATCATCAAGTGGTGTTTGAAACAGGGGGGAAGGCTATTTATTTAAACAATCTTTAACTCAGTTCCTTTGGAAAAACACTGCTGGGTTGTGTGTGCCGTGCTGATCTGACATGGACTCTAGCATGGATCTTCACCTAATAGGGAGAAAATATGCATTTATAACTAACTAGGATGAATTCAAAGCCCAATTGCCATGAGAAATATGCTAATCATGGGCTTCAGAAATTCAGAAGTATAAGCAGAACTGTGTTTGGACACTTACTCCTAACCAAAGTTTCTTGAAATAAAATGCAGGGACAGAATATTCAATTTTCTGAAAAGACTCCCATATCCAATAATTTAATGATCATGAGAATTCTCATTTTGTATATCCTCTTTCAATTTATCCTAAATAGATCTGCATTTGATGAAAATGCCAAGACAATATATAAAGAGTACTAACAATTCCCCAAACGAATACCTGCAAAACTCAGCTTTCCAAATGTGTCTATAACCATTTGCCTGCTGGCAAAGTTTAACCATCAGCTCTGTGGGGTGAGAGGAGCTCTGATTTGTAGCATTTACTGATTTTCACGGTGTAAATACTCTCACCATGGCTGATTTCAGGCTACTAACGTGAGATCACTGAAACCCTCAAACCAACAACCCTCACATGTATCTGTAGACATTTTTGTTTAGTGGTGACAAAGCATGCAGATTTTGGAGAAAAACTGCCTGTATTTAAATGTGGTTCAGCTATGAAAACTTTGGTAAGTTATCCACCCTGTCTGGGCTCCAGTTTTTATGATTCATTTTATTTTGTAAGAAGGGAATTCTGATTGTTATAAAAGAAAATCTGACTTTTATAAACTATAAATTGATGTGAATAAATTATTAATTCAATGTGTATTACTAAGTGCTGACTATTATTGTTTACCATACAATTCTATTGAAAATAAATCTCTGGGTAACTTGTTAATGACAGGGTCTACTCACAAGGTCTTTCCATAAAGTAATATTTCTTGTATCATTTTAGAAATAACTTAAAGGCACTTCCTCTTGGATACTGTTAAGACCATGAAACTTAAAATAAGATGTTCTGCATGGTCATGAAAATAATGGTTCTTTGGACCATTATATTCTGAAAGATTTGGCAAACATATTCATTTGTATTAAGTCTTACAGATTACACCACTCAAGATTAAGACTTATTCTGTTTTATCTTGGTTTCTAATTACATGATACCATAATAAAATATTAAAACTAGAATACCACCGTAAAATGTACTAGTCAAGGAGTAGGAAATTTTCCTCCACCCTTCTGTCTGGTCTAAGAATTAAATTGATATGAGACAGATTAACAAGAGAAATTTAAACCAAATTTCATACCATGTATACATGGAGACACTCAGGTAAAACCAGGAACTTGCTAAAATGGCCAAAGCCCTCACCTTAAAAACCATCCTCAGCTGAAGTCAAAGAGGATATTGTGGTAGGGGTTTGGAACTTCACAGGGAAAGAAGGCAATTCACACAAAGATGGAAAAGTAAATGTTTGCTGGACCAGCAGAGACAATGCAACACAGAGCAGAATTTTAACAGCCTTTACTGGGTTCCTCCCTGTCCATACACGTAGTTCACACCATAGTTGTTTATGCTGACATCTCCCTTCCTGGAGCAGTAATGGGGTCCAGCCCTGGTGGATCCGGTGTAATTTGAAGGGTGGACGGAGTCAGCGAGGAGAGATTTATTTAATTAGAAATATAAGATTAGATTAGGAAAAAATAGTGTAGGAGGAAAATGAGTGGAGAAAAGAGGCTGATTAACTTGGTTTAAGTGGAAAACCAATAAAGTTCCAGACAAGGAACTTGCACCTTCTATGCTGGGCCACAGGCGCCCGCGTGAATAGTGGAGGGTGCCCCGCCTTGGGCTCCCTCTCGCGTGGGTCTCAGAAGCCCAGGCAAGTAAGTAGACTTGATGAGGCTCTGCATTGCAGGGATCAGCCTGAAAAGAAGAGGTAGGGAGAGGGAGCAAGAGAAAGAATTAACACAGGGGAGGCCAGGCTTGTGCAAAAACCCCTCCTACTTTATTATTTATAAGGCATTTATATACCCTAAATTTTACCTAATGGAAGATACAGAATCATGCAGGGGAAGCAGTCCTGACCCTTTCTGTATATCTTATACAAAAGGTCTCAGGTGATTTACATTATCTTCTGGCCAAGAGGCTTGTTAACACTTTTTGGCTCTCTTCCTTAATGAATGCTAATCTCGTTTCCTCTGAAGTGTTTTTCTTTAATCTGTATCTCCTTAGAGCACTAAAGTTACATCTCTATACACAAAGGCACAGTGGGTTATAACAAGAAGGTACTTAACTCAAAGATCTAATGTTGCTACTTGTTTTTTCTATATACCAACTATATCAACAAACAAAAGATAGGAAAATTTGGCAGCAAGTATTGGCTCAATAATGAAATGCTTAATCAGTTTTATTCTAATGGTCTTGACACCTCTGAAGCTCCTGCATTCCTAGGATGTTTTAACCTTCCTGTGCCTCTCGGGTTCAGTTCAGTTCAGTTCAGTTAAGTCGTCAGTTGTATCCGACTCTTTGCGACCCCATGAATCCCAGCATGCCAGGCCTCCCTGTCCATCGCCATATCCCAGAGTTCACTCAGACTCACGTCCATCGAGCCTGTGATGCCATCCAGCCATCTCATCCTCAGTCGTCCCCTTCTCCTCCTGCCCTCAATCCCTCCCAGCATCAGAGTCTTTTCCAATGAGTCAACTCTTCGCATGAGGTGGCCAGAGTACTGGAGTTTCAGCTTTAGCATCATTCCTTCCAAAGAAATCCCAGGGTTGAACTCCTTCAGAATGGACTGGTTGTATCTCCTTGCAGTTCAAGGGACTCTCAAGAGTCTTCACCAACACCACAGTTCAAACGCATCAATTCGTCGGCACTCAACCTTCCTCATAGTCCAATTCTCACATCCATACATGTCCACAGGAAAAACCATAGCATTGACTAGATGAAACTTAGTTGGCAAAGTAATGTCTCTGCTTTTGAATATACTATCTAGGTTGGTCATAACTTTTCTTCCAAGGAGTAAGCGTCTTTTAATTTCATGGCTGCAGTCACCATCTGCAGTGATTTTGGAGCCCAAAAAAATAAAGTCAGCCAGTGTTTCCACTGTTTCCTCATCTATTTCCCATGAAGTGATGGGACCATATGCCATGATCTTCATTTTCTGAATGTTGAGCTTTAAGCCAACTTTTTCACTTTCCTCTTTCACTTTCATCAAGAGGCTTTTGAGCTCCTCTTCACTTTCTGCCATAAAGGTGGTATGATCTGCATATCTGAGGTTATTGATATTTCTCCCGGCAATCTTGATCCCAGCTTGTGTTTCTTCCAGTCCAGCATTTCTCATCATGTACTCTGCATATAAGCTAAATAAGTAGGGTGACAATATACAGCCTTGACATACTCCTTTTCCTATTTTCAACCAGTCTGTGTTCCATGTCCAGTTCTAACTGTTGCTTCCTGACCTGCACACAGATTTCTCAAGAGGCAGGTCAGGTGTCTGGTATTCCCATCACTTTCAGAATTTTCCACAGTTTATTGTGATCCACACAGTCAAAGGCTTTGGCATAGTCAATGAAGCAGAATTAGATGTTTCTCTGGAACTCTCTTGCTTTTTCCATGATCCAGAGGATGTTGGCAATTTGATCTCTGGTTCCTCTGCCTTTTCTAAAATCAGCTTGAACATCGGAAAGTTCATGGTTCACATATTGCTGAAGTATGGCTTGGAGAATTTAAGCATTACTTTACTAGCATGTGAGATGAGTGCAGTTGTGTGGTAGTTTGAGCATTCTTTTGCATTGCCTTTCTTTGGAATTGGAATGAAAACTGACCTTTTCCAGTCCTGTGGCCACTGCTGAGTTTTCCAAACTTGCTGGCATATTGAGTGCAGCACTTTCACAGCATCATCTTTCAGGATTTGAAACAGCTCAACTGGAATTCCATTAACTCCACTAGATTTGTTCATAGTGATGCTTTCTAAGGCCCACTTGACTTCACATTCCAGGATGTCTGGCTCTAGGTGAGTGATCACATCATCATGATTATCTGGGTCGTGAAGATCTTTTTTGTACAGTTCTTCTGTGTGTTCTTGCCACCTCTTCTTAATATCTTCTGCTTTTGTTAGGTCCATATCATTTCTGTCCTTTATCGAGCCCATCTTTGCATGAAATGTTCCCTTGGTATCTCTAATTTTCTTGAAGAGATAGTCTTTCCCTTTCTGTTGTTTTCCTCTATTTCTTTGCATTGATCTCTGAAGAAGGCTTTCTCATCTGTTCTTGCTATTCTTTGGAACTCTGCATTCAGGTGCCTATATCTTTCCTTTTCTCCTTTGCTTTTTGCCTCTCTTCTTTTCACAGCTATTTGTAAGGTCTCCCCAGACAGCCATTTTGCCTTTCTGCATTTCTTTTCCATGGGGATGGTCTTGATCTCTGTCTCCTGTACAATGTAACGACCTCTGTCGATAGTTCATCAGGCACTCTATCTATCAGATCTAGTCCCTTAAATCTATATCTCACTTCCACTGTATAATCATAAGGGATTTGATTTAGGTCATACCTGAATGGTCTAGCGGTTTTCCCTACTTTCTTCAATTTAAGTCTGAATTTGGTAATAAGGAGTTCATGATCTGAGCCACAGTCAGCTCCCGGTCTTGTTTTTGTTGACTGTATAGAGCTTCTCCATCTTTGGCTGCAAAGAATATAATCAATCTGATTTCGGTGTTGACCATCTGGTGATGTCCATGTGTTGAGTCTTTTCTTGTGTTGTTGGAAGAGGGTGTTTGCTATGACCAGTGCATTTTCTTGGCAAAACTCTATTAGTCTTTGCCCTGTTTCATTCTGCATTCCAAGGCCAAATTTGCCTGTTACTCCAGGTGTTTCTTGACTTCCTACTTTTGCATTCCAGTCCCCTATAATGAAAATAACATATTTTTGGGGTGTTAGTTCTAAAAGATATTGTAGGTCTTCATAAAACCATTCAACTTCAGCTTCTTCAGCATTACTGGTTGGGGCATAGACCTTATAACTGTGATATTGAATGGTTTGCCTTGGAAAGGAACAAAGATCATTCTGTCATTTTTGAGATTGCATCCAAGTACTGCATTTCGGACTCTTTCGTTGACCATATTGGCTACTCCATTTCTTCTGAGGATTTCCTGCCTGCAGTAGTAGATATAATGGTCATCTGAGGTAAATTCACCCATTCCAGTCCATTTTAGTTTGCTGATTCCTAGCACGTCAACGTTCACCCTTGCCATCTCTTGTTTGATGACTTCCAATTTGCCTTGATTCATGGATCTGACATTCCAGGTTCCTATGCAATATTGCTCTTTATAGCATTGGATCTTGCTTCTGTCACCAGTCACATCCATAGCTGGGTTTTGTTTTTGCTTTGGCTCCATCCCTTCATTCTCTCTGGAGTTATTTCTCCACTGATCTCCAGTAGCATATTGGGCACCTAATGACTTGGGGAGTTCCTCTTTTGGTATCCTATCATTTCGCCTTTTCCTACTGTTCATGGGGTTCTCAAGGCAAGAATACTGAAGTGACTTGCCATTCCCTTCGCCAGTGGACCACATTCTGTCAGGCCTCTCCACCATGACCCACCTGTCTTGAGTTGCCCCGCAGGCATGGCTTGGTTTCATTGAGTTAGACAAGGCTGTGGTCCTAGTGTGATTAGATTGACTAGTTTTCTGTGAGTATGGTTTCAGTGCGTCTGCCCTCTGATGCCCTCTTGCAATACTTACCATCTTACTTGGGTTTCTCTTACCTTGGAGTGGGGTATCTCTTCACGGCTGCTTTAGCAAAGCACAGCTACTGTTCCTTACTTTGGATGAGGGGTATCTCCTTACTGCCACCGTTCCTGACCTTCAACGTGGTATAGCTCCTCTAGGCCCTCCTGTGCCTGCATAGCCACCAGTCCTTGGGTTGCTCCTCCTGGCAGCCGGCCCTGGCCTCAGGCATGGGTGTCTCCTCCCAGCTGCTGCCCCTGGCCTCGGGTGTGAGGTGGCTTCTCCTGGCCGCCCCTGATCTCGGACGGGGGATGTCTCCTCCTGGCCGCCACTGGCCTCACATGCCGGATAGCTCCTCTCGGCCACTGCCCCTGACCTCGGATGTGGGGTGTCTCCTCCCGGCCTCTGCGCAGCTGTAAGAGTCCTGCAGGCAGGCTAGAAAGCCATCAGAGGGGTTTTTGGATTGAAACACTTGTATTATGTCCAGGAGACTTATTATCTAAAAGCTCTAAATTAACCTTTCCCAGAAAAATTTGGTGAGGGGATAGGTCCCCTGTTAATGTTAGAAAAGGGGACGAAAAGCATAATGTAGTACGGCAGGCAGACTCTGGTTTTGGGGGTGGATGCTCAGGAAATTTCAGGGGTTCCCCCTGAAGCCTGATCATGCCCTGTGTTTTGTCAGGCTTCCTTCCTCATGACCTTTGCCATGGGCGGGGTTCCTCCTGGTGGCTGCCAACAGAGCAGATCCTCTCTCTACATTCTTGTACGCAGTTAGGGAGTAGATCAAAGGTTCTTCTTGGGTCTTTTGGGCCTTGATTATTTTCAGCTAAAATAATCCACATGCCAAAGAGATACATTTTGGGATTGAAAACTTTACTCCCCTACACAATGCTTTGCATGTAGTCTTAATTCCCACTGCCATTCACCTTACATATAAATCAGACTATAAACCACTCTGGGGCAGATTTAGGTTCTATCCATCACTATTTCTCCATTGCCATTTCCAGAACTTGGCTCTTAGCAGTTGGTAAGTATTTGTTGAATTAAGATGATTTCATATTCTTTCCCCCAAATAACTTCCATTAATCTATTCCCATATGAAGCAAAAGAAGGATTCCAAAGCCAAAATCCTGAAAGCTATACTCTTTTTGAAAATCATAAGATATATTAGAGTCCTTTGGATGGCAAGGAGATTAAAACCAGTTAATCCTAAAGGAAATCAGTCCTGAATATTCATTGGAAGGACTGATGCTGAAGCTGAAGCTCCAATACTTTGGCCACCTGATGCGAAGAACTGACTCAGGAAAAGACCCTGATGCTGGGAAAGACTGAGGACATGAGGAGAAAAGGGCAACAGAGGATGAGATGGTTGGGTGGTATCTCTGACTCAATGGACTTGAATTTGATCAAACTCTGGGAGACAGAGAAGGAAAGGGAAGCCTGGCATGCTGCAGTTCATAGGGTCACAAAGAGTTACACAGGACTTAGTGACTGAACAACATCAACAATGTATATCAGCATATTAAAGGACCGGCAAAGTGTTGTAGTTAAGAAACTTGCCTAAAACTATTTAACTGAAACTTTTATATCCAAGGAACTCCTATTAATAGCACAATTATAAATGTGATTTTCCAGCTTGGAACATTTTTTGAGAGTGAAATGGAGCACTGTTACTAATTACTAATTACACCAGAAAATAGGCATAAACTGGAAATATTTAGTGTAATTGTGGACATACAGTCATCCTATCTGTGAATGTCATTAGGAAGTGGAGAAAAATGTGGAAATTCCACAACCACTGTTACATGGATCAAAGTGAAGGAAACAACAGTTGGTTGTAATCCCTCATTTTAGTCACAAAAAGCACGAGGTCACAGAGAAGTTAACCCACTACCCACTGGCAAGTCCCTCAGCACCCAGCAAGCAGGCAGAGCTGTGAATAAAATCCTGTGGAGAAGGCAATGGCACCACACTCCAGTACTATTGCCTGGAAAATCCCATGGACAGAGGAACCTGGAAGGCTGCAGTCCATGGGGTCGCTGAGGGTCAGACACAACTGAGCGACTTCACTTTCACTTTCATGCATTGGAGAAGGAAATGGCAATCCACTCCAGTGTTGTTGCCTGGAGAATCCCAGGGACGGGGGAGCCTAGTGGGCTGCCGTCTCTGGGGTCGCACAGAGTCGGACACAACTGAAGCGACTTAGCAGCANGTGGAGAAGGCAATGGCACCACACTCCAGTACTATTGCCTGGAAAATCCCATGGACAGAGGAACCTGGAAGGCTGCAGTCCATGGGGTCGCTGAGGGTCAGACACAACTGAGCGACTTCACTTTCACTTTCATGCATTGGAGAAGGAAATGGCAATCCACTCCAGTGTTGTTGCCTGGAGAATCCCAGGGACGGGGGAGCCTAGTGGGCTGCCGTCTCTGGGGTCGCACAGAGTCGGACACAACTGAAGCGACTTAGCAGCAGCAGCAGCAGCACTGGAAAGCATTTTCCAAATCAGTTCTGATTCAATTCTAAAATGAAAACATTGATTATTTTACAATCTTCATGAAGAAGAAAAGAAACTCTAGACTTAGATGCTTCTCACAAAATATCCTTTTGTCATTTGTGTACATGCAAATGTAAATAAACTGTCAGCCAGGAATCTTCTTCTCTTTGGAGAGCTAGGAATAATTGTCTGAGCTCTCAGTAACCCCATTCTTTAATGGAAGGCCAAAGTTCTGCTCCGAAGTTTCTGCAAATTCCCATGGGCCTATCTCATGGTCTCTTCTGCCTTCTAGGCTCATAGTTTCTCCACGATTTGTAATATCAACTTAGTCATAAAACTGGGTTCAGTTCTCCCAAAACAGATTTACTTTCACTTGTTGTCAAAGTATCTTGAAAAATTTTATAAGAGGAAAAAGGAGGAATTAACTTAACAGCAAAGCATATGATAGTCACAATTAAGCCACAGCATTTTGAAAAATGGGTTTTCCACATGGCTCAGTGGTAAAGAATCCGCCTGCTAAGCAGGAGACGTGGGTTCAGTTCCTCGTCTGTTTTCTATGTCTGCATCTCCATTCCTCCCTTCAAATGGGTCATCAGTACTATTTTTCTAGATTCTCTCTATATATATGTGTTAATATATGACTTTTGTTTATCTGTTTCTAACTTTACTCTGTATAACAGGCTTTAGGTTCATTCACATCACTTTAACTGCCTCAAATTTGTTCCTTTTTATGGCTGAGAAATATTCCATTGCAACTATAATGGGAAGGAGGTTCAAGAGGGAAGGGACATATGTATACTTATGGCTGACTCATGTTGTTGCATGACAGAAACCAACACAATACTGTACAGCAATTATCCTCCAATTAACACACAAGAAAAAGTTAGAAAGGAGCTTCCTCAGATGTGAGAGTGAGGAGGACATTTCAAGGCCCATTTAAGGACCTACTCTCCAACTCTTGGTTAGTGGAAGATCAGGCTAAAGAACTCAGCAAGAAGAAACTTGGGTGACATTCAACAGAGTTTAGGCTTTAGACTGGAGAGTACAGGCTCTAAAACTCCAAAGTGTAGGAGCCAGGGAGCTAAAATCATAAAACAGATGTAGGAGGCCTCATGTCGGACTGCAGAATAGTTGCCTTGTCTATAGAAAGAACCCCTATTCACTTCAGCCTTCTGGTGCCAGGCTGAGATGCAGACCTGTTGTGGTCAGATATCCAATTTCACAAGAGAAACCAAAAATCTACATTTTTGTGTAAAATAACTTCAGTTTTAAGGACTGACAACCTCCACACAGACAAAGGAGATTCACTGACTATTTATAAGCAGAGGTGTCACAGCATCAGATTTTCATTTTAGAAAGACTAAGTGTGCATCTGTAGAAAGGATTAGCTGCAAAAACCTACCCCTAACCACCTATTATAGTAGCCAGTACTAGCCTACTGTGAGTGGACAAGTGAGCCTCAAGAAGTCTAATCCAGTGATGAAACTGAACATAAGCATTTATAAAGAAGAAATATTTAGGTAGTAGTAGGACTCAACTTGTAAATGAATGGAAGTATGGGATAGTAAGTGAGAGCGAGCAGTTCAGAACTTTTTCTGTCTAAAATTGCATGGCATTGAATGGAAAATCTAAGTCTACACTTAAACATGTCAACTGTAAAATTTCTCGAATATATCCAAGAGGTAGTGAGTAACACTACTCAAAATAATTGTTAAGATCATGTGGCAACTTGAAAAAGTGACCACACATAGATGTCAAGTGGGGAAATGACTATAAATACAAACACACACATGTATATGTGCATATCTGCACCAAGATGACAAAAATATCCATGGATATGCAGATTACATAGGCTTCCCAGGTAGCTCAATGGAAAAGAATCTGCCTGCCAATGCAGGAGACACGGGTTTGACCCCTGGGTCTGGGAGATCCCATGGAAAAGAAAATGGCAACCCACTCCAGTGTTCTTGCCTGGGATATCCCATGGACAGAGGAGCCTGGCAGGCTACAGTCCATGGGGTCACAAAAGAGTCCAACACGACCTAGTGACTAAACAACAACAAAGCCAATGACTCATGCAAAGGGCAAATGTGATTTTAAAAATGAAAATGGTGTAATTTGTTGAAATGACAGGATTTAAAATGTTTTTTTTTCTTTTCATTTATTTTATTGTGATCTTGTAAAAATTGGTTTACAGTGAAAATAATAAACACAAAAATGACCAACAATTTCTGTGGGAGTAAGAAGACAAGCTTGCCATAAACTAAAGAATTACGGAAGATGTGCTGGAGGACATGAGGCTTGAACAAGCCCTGGAAGGGCTGGAAAGTAATTATTGCCTCAAGATAAATGGTTCCCCTGCTTCTCCACGAAAAATTGCACTCCTTCCAAGAACAACAACAACAAAAAATACAATGCTCCTATACATTGTAGTAAAAGATGAACAAAGCCAATTGCCATCTTGAAACTTTTCTGATTTGCATTTAAAAATTCACTCTAAATTTCCAAAAGATGAACATTGTTTTTGTTCAAAATGTTACTTGACATGATGGAATTTTCAGGAGCCCAGAGATCAGAAAACCTGAATGCAGCAAAGACCCATCCATTAACCAGCTGTTATGCCGTAAAGCCATTCTTCCTTTCGGGGCTTCCATTTTTCTTTTGTAAAATAGAGCTGCTGAATTATTTGACCCCTTAAGTTTCTAGCCAATGATAAAATACTGTATATTTTTCTCTAAGAGTATTCAGATTCCTCACATAAAAGCTTAAGACTTATGAAGCTACTGACACACCCTGTTCTGTGTTTTTCTTTTGTTGGTGATTAAAGTATATATTCAAGATCATCCATGCCTTTCTAACAAATGAGTTCATCACTCAGAAGCAGCCCACCAAAAGAACAGTGGAATTATCTGTTAAAGGCTCAGCCAAGGAGCCAGCTCAGGAACACCACAGTGAGGAGGTGAGACTCCGACCCACGGAGGCAGCGTATGTGCTGTACCAACACCTGAGAGATGATGCTAGGCCTCCAGTAACTCAAAAAGTCCAAGAACAAAGTGGAAGAAAGAGAAGTGTCCCCTCTCATCATCACACACAATAATCCGCTGGTGGGGCTTGTGCTTCCACTTCCACAATCCTAGGCTCTGTGGGGCTGCAATTTCCAGTTCCCAAAGAAGGAGCACCTAGCCCAGGAGACGCGATGCTGCTTTCACTGAAGTAGAAGCTGTATCTACCACTGGGATGGTTCGAAATCTTCATGACCGGGGTGATCAAAGAAGTCAGTTGCTGCTGAGACAATCGACCTTGATGACCCCGAGAAGTTAGGTATGTTTCTACACAGTATCTATGAATATGAGATCTTCATGAAGGCATTTCTTAGTGTTTCCACCCAGTAGTAACTGTCATTGGCCGATTGTAACACAAAAGCATCAGGGCACTGAAGGGCTTAGAATCCTCAGAATGAAGGTCTGGGTCAGTGCACTAGGGAAGCAGACGGTGGAAGTACTTGCAGAGCGTTGGGGGGGATCTACGACAGAAGTGGAGGAGAGAGACGGTAAATATCCACTAGCGCCTCGGGGCAGCAGCAGCGGAAGCGGGAACTGTAGGTGCTTCCACTGTACTTCTTACCTCCTCCAGGAAGACGCAACCTGAAGATGACTCTGTGAGCAGCTGGGCTTTCGTACCTCCGCTTTCCAGGAGATGTGGCGTCCTCTTACTCTAAGCATGCCATGCCGTCCCCAGGGTTTAGTTTGTGAACCAGGTATAACTAGAGGGCATAAATGAATCCCAGAGGTGCAAGGGGCAGACTATAAGACATCTTTGTGGAACTTTTCATACTGGGTTGGCTTCACTGTTCCTGCAGACAATTCCCATCACAACCAACTTGCTCAGTGCAGACCCATGAGTCTTGGCTACCTGAGGGTAACTAGCCACACGCAAGTCTCTGCCTTCTCCTGCCCCTTTCCAGCTCAGCTTCAGATGAAATGCCACATCAAAGAGCATTTGCTTTGGCATGTGAGAAGCCACTGAAGGTGTTGAATGGTGCACGCCAGTTGTGCTGAGGAGCAAAAGGGTGGGGCCAGCTTTGGCCAGTAAGAGCCAGGAGATGGGAGAGAGGCAGACAGATAAATTCTCTTTCCTTCCTCACTCCTGCAGAATGTCCTGCATCATGATTTCACCATAGAGCCTGCCGGAGTAGGTGGACCTGCTCAGTGACCTGCCATCTCTTTCAGCTCTTGGTGAAGTAACTGTCAGCATGTGACCTCACATTGCCTCACCCCCTTGTTCTCATTCCTGATGCCCTGGGCTTATACTTCTCAAATAAAACATTAGGACTTAGTCCTTGGCTCAGATTCTCTTTCCTAAGAACCTTAGTCAATAACTACACTATCCAGATTCCACTCACATTGCATATGACCGTGCAACTGAATTCTTGTCACTGGAATATGGGAAGACACCGAGTATACCACTTCTAAACTTGGCACATAAAGATTTGCTTTTGGGACATCCCTGACGGGCCAGTGGTTAGGACTTCTCCTTCCAGTGCAGGGAGCATGGGTTCAATTCCTGGTTAGGGAGCTAAGACTCCACACAACCGGTGGCCAAGTAAAACAAAACATAAAACAGAAGGAATATTGTATCAAATTCAACAGATTTTTTAAATGGTCCACATCAAAAGACTGAAAAAAAATTGTTCTTTTTTCCTATCAACTGAAAACTAAAAATGAGAGGGAAAACCGGGGTGACTTAGAAGCCTGTATAAGACAGAGCCTCTCTGAGCCTGAGTCTCTAAGTGACAGTGGAGAAGCACATTCTGCTGACCCATTAACTGTCCCTCGACCATTAGATGAACTAGGAATAAGCTCCTGTTTGAACTAGCACATGTTTGAGGTCTATTGCTCATGCAGTCAGCATACCCTACTGATCTACTTATGTTGTTATTAAACAGTAACTACAACGAGTAAAGATTAAGGTCCTAAAAAAAAGGCATAGCACCAAGGCAGTAAGTCCCATTTTCTTTTTTTCCATCTGCCTACTAGAAACCACATTTTATTTGTAAAACTGTGTAAATGAAATAAAACAACAAAGTTATGGCATGTTTCTCCAAAATCTACTGTTAATAGGTTAGAAGCCTCTCCCACACTCACCAACTCCTCTCTTCATACCTCCAGGGGGAAGAAAAAGCCAAGTGATCTGAACTGGCAGATGCTGACCTGATTAGATAACTTTCTGCTGATTTTACTAACAAGGGCTCAAATCATAGGATAGGAAAAGAAAAGAAACTAAGCTAGATGCAATCACTGAAACAATGATAAACTAATAGAAATATGAACTAAGAGATGGAACTAAGAACTGGACTAATTCTTCATTTCTACCACCCATGCTACCCACAAATGAGAACAATTTTTTCTCTGAAAAGCAAAAAGTTTCCCATGGGAAGAGCACCTCATTTTTTGATATTGGTAGATGATGCCCTCTGATCTTAAAGTGGGAGAACACTGTGCCATATCAGCATCCATCCCCTTGCAATAGCCGCTTCCACAAACAACCCAAATACCTCTGCTCAGCTCACTCTGCCTCCTGGCACCCACACGCTCTCTCCCTAAAGGTAAGCCTGTGACACAGCGGAAACAATACAGTTCCTGCCTTTCTCTCCCAGTGCTCTATTTAGGTAAGAACAGAACAGATGCTGGGTCAGCCTGGGCTGAGGATGAGTGGGAGCAGCTCAGTGGAAATGCTAAGGAGAAACCAGCCCAAATCAAAGACCGGGAGGAGGCGGGTCAGGAGGATGAGATGAAGTCAACACCTGTGGCCTCTGGCTGGGGGCAAAGAAGAGGATCATAGATCTCAGTCACACTAATGGGACATCTTATTAATTGTTTTGATCTATGTATACTTGATTTACAACGTTACATTTCTAGTGTACAGCAAAGTGATTCAGTTTTATATGTGCGTGTGTTCTTTTTCACGTCTTCCACTGTGGTTTATCAGAGGATACTTAGTTCCCTGCGCTACAAAGTAGGACCTTGTTGTTTACCCATCATACATTAGTTAGTTTGCATCTCCGAGAATGGGACATCTTAAATGAAGGGAGAACTTGGCATTGCCTATCTGTTCACTCAGCACAACTCACTGAGGGTGTACTCTCCACCAGGTGCTGTCACTGGGAATGTTGCAAGTGGCAAGATAACATGCTATCTGCTCTGATGGTCCTCGTGGTCTAGTTGAGAAAGTCCACAACACACTTTCAATAAGTTAGAGGTGCCAAGGGATTCATTCCCACCTGCTTTCTGCAGAAAAAATGAATTGCAAAAGAAGTGAATCTCATTATCTTAAACATCACTTTAAAAACCTCTAAAAAAGTCCTCTTGTGGCTTAAGATATAAATCTCAAGACCTTGAACTAAAAATCAAGGCAAAAGTTCTGATAAACAGTCATTCTTACCGTCCACTTAGACTTTTTTCTTTCTTAAGATTTTAAAATACATTATCTGATGTGCTCCCATTAATTAGGTATAGAAAAATAAGACCCCTATCTTCAGCTAAAGAAAAACACAAACAAACCTCAGAGAGGTTATATCAAGTCATATACCTCTTTTTCCATTTTTGTTTATGTTAGACATCCATATTTACACACATATTTTTGGCATTTACTAAATACTTGGGGGCACATTTATTAACTATCCACACGTTTATCAGATAGCCAGTACATTTATTTTTTATTTTTTAATTTGAATATAACTTCTTTCATGAATTTGCATGTCACCCTAGTGCAAGGGCTTCTAATCGTCTCTGTATCATTACAGTTTTAGTGTATGTGCTGCAACGCGAGTGAGTACCAGCGAATTCATTGTTCATCCACTATCCGTCAGAGTGTGTGTGTGTGTGTGTGAGTGTGTGTGTGAGTGTGTGTGTGTGAGTGTGTGTGTGTACTGCTTAAGGCTGGAAAGAAAACAAGGAACAAAGCAGACCCTCACCCCAAAACCCAAGGAAAACACTTTCTTTCATGAGGTTTGCCTCCTAGAATGGAAAAAAAGTTTAGAAAGTCTTAAATGAATACAATAAATATTTAGTAGAATTATAGAGAAGTTCAAAAAGAACAACAAAGGAGGGGAGGGGGAAAGGAAGTGTCAGATGGGGGTGCAACTTTAGACAGGGAAGGACTAATGAGAAAATAACAGGTGAACAGATAGCCGAGGAGGTGGGGAGTGTACCATGTGGGTTACAGGGGCAAAGCTCTCCATGAGAGCTCATGCTGGCCTGTCCAAGGGGCAGCAATGAGGCCAGTAGGTTAGAGTCAAATAAGCAAGGGGGTGAGTAGTAAGAAAAAGGGTTACAAACAGAAAAAGATAGAAGGATCATGGAAAACCTGGTTTTACTCTGTCACTGTAACAATGATGGCTTTCATTCAAAGTAGGGTGGGAAACCACAAAAGGCTGCTGAGGACTGGAAAGACATAATCTCGCCTGTATGTTAGTAGAATCACTGGCTGTTTTGCTGCGGAGAGATTGCAGAGAACTAAGGGAAGAATCGTGAGAGTAAGGTGGTCTTGGAACAACCCGAGTGAGGAGCCCACGACTAACCCAGAACAGTAACAGTGAAGGTGCTGAGGACGGCCAGCTTCTGCATGTATCGAGAAGGTGGAGCTGACAGATTTTCTGATGGACGGCCTGGGGAAAAAAAAGGAAAATCTGAGATACCCTGAATACCTGTAGTCAGGAGGAGAGACACTGGGACAGAATCCTCAAACTTAGCTCCTTGAGGACTACAGACTACAGGCCATGCCTAGTTCCATGTAATTGTAATCTAAACGTACGATATACAGTTCCACTTTCTGAAATAACAGTGAGGAGAAAGCAAGCAAAAAGCAAATAGAAAAGGAAGGATAATTCTTTCTAACTAGGAAGAAATTGTAACAAGGCTTCATCCATTTTGCAAGTCTGGTTGTATGATTTTGGAATTCTCCAAAAGCAGAGTCTTCAACAAGGTTTTGGGTGCAAGGAGTTTATTGTGGAGACCATTCTCAGGGAGGAGATGAAGCGGGTGGTGGAAGGAGGGAACACCAATGCAGAGAGGCATGGTAGAGCTGGTTACCACCATGGGTCACTGTGGTTCAGTCCCACTGGAGGCTGCCTGAGAAACCACATAGAATGCATGTCAGAATTGTCCCTGTGACCGTTCTGGAACATTCATACTGATCCTCATATTCCCTTAGCTGTGGGCTGCTTCCACAGACATTGACCCTCCAACATTGGTAGACCATCTTTGCTGTACTGAATAGCCTTTCTGGGCATCAAAGAAGGCAAATAAATAAATAAATAAATAAAGGAGAGAGACCCCCTACCAGACACCTGAGATGCGGCCGTGTAACCCTGTGAAGCTGTCTAGCCCACTTGACCTTACACCAGGCAGGAAGGCGGTGACATGTAGGCCAGCATAGGAGGCTGGAGCATCAGGTCACACACCCACCCCGGTGCCTGCTCTCTTCTTTCACTTGCTGACCCTTCACTCGTCCTGTTCTCCTCCCACCACCGCTATACTCCCAAACACCCCTCCTCTCTCTCAAACAATCACTGTGACCAACAGTCAACGTCCATGAGAAATGTCACTCCCTTCAAAAACCTAGGAAAATTTCCAGTTAGAAGAGCCCCTCACTCTTCTTAATGCTTGCAGCATGAACATCTCTAACTTTGGACCCTTAACTCCAATCAATGCCTTATGGATACTCCAGTTCAGTACAGTTCAGTCGCTCAGTCATGTCTGACTCTTTGTGACCCCATGGACTGCAGCACACCAGGGCTCCCTGCCTATCACAGACTCCTAGAGTTTACCCAAACTCATGTCCATTGAGTCAGTGATGCCATCCAACCATCTCATCCTCTGTCGTCCCCTTCTCCTTCTGCCTTCAATCTTTCCCAGCATCAAGGTCTTTCCAAATGAGTCAGCTTTTTGCATCAGGTGGCCAAAGTATTGGAACTTCAGCTTCAACATCAGTCCCTCCAATGAACATTCAGACCTGATCTCCTTTAGAATGGACTGGTTGGATCTCCTTGCTGTCCAAAGGACTCTCAAGAGTCTTCTTCAACACCACAGTTCAAAAGCATCAATTCTTCGGTGCTCAGCTTTCTTTATAGTCCAACTCTCACATCCATACATGACTACTGGAAAAACCATAGCCTTAACTAGGCAGACCTTTGTTGGCAAAGTAACATCTTTGCTTTTTAATATGCTGTCTAGGTTGGTCATAACTTTCCTTCCAAGGAGCAAGCATCTTTTAATTTCATGGCTGCTGTCAACATCCGCAGTGATTTTGGAGCCCCCAAAAATAAAGTCTGACACTGTTTCCACATCTATTTGCCATGATCTTTCTTTTCTGAATGTTGAGCTTTAAGCCAACTTTTTCACTCTCCTTTTTCACTTTCATCAAGAGGCTTTTTAGTTCTTCTTCACTTTCTGCTATAAGGGTGGTGTCATCTGCATATCTGAAGTTATTGATATTTCTCCCAGCAATCTCGATTCCAGCTTGTGCTTCATTCAGCCCAGTGTTTCTCATGATATACTTTGCATATAAGTTAAATAAGCAGGGTGACAATATACAGCCTTGACATACTCCTTTTCCTATTCGAACCAGTCTGTTGTTCCATGTCCAGTTCTAACTGCTGCTTCCTGACCTGTACAGAGATTTCTCAAGAGGTAGGTTAGGTGGTCTGGTATTCCCATCTCTTTCAGAATTTTCCACAGTTTACTGTGATCCACAGAGTCAAAGGCTTTGACATAGTCAATAAAGCAGAAGTAGATGTTTTTCTGGAACACTTGCTTTTTCAATGATACAATGGATATTGGCCATTTGATCTCTGGTTCCTCTGCCTTTTCTAAAACCAGCTTGAACATCAGGAAGTTCGCGGTTCACGTATTGTTGAAGCCTGGCTTGGAGAATTTTGAGCATTACTTTATTGCATGTGAGATGAGTGCAGCTGTGCAGTAGTTTGAGCATGCTTTGGCATTGCCTTTCTTTGGGATTGGAATGAAAACTGAACTTTTTCAGTCCTGTGGCCACTGCTGAGTTGTATAGTTAGATCTTTATATATATATGAATAATTTACCTTCCTAAGTAGATCATAAATACTTGAAGGCCACAGTTTCTTGTATCCACTCTGTTGATGAATCTTACTCCATACACATGGCTTTGACCTTCTCTGGCAGCAAAGGACAAGGACAGGAACTAGGTAGATGGTTGCCACGAACGCTGCCATCTCAAACCACCTTGGAAAGACACTAGGTGAAGGAGCTTCTTTTTTTCAGAGGATAGTTATTATTTTTTAGCAACAAAGTATTTTTTAAAATTTTTATCGGCATATAGCTTATTTATAATGTTAATTTCAGGTGTACATCATCAGTTACATATATACATATACCCACTTTTTAAGATTATTTTTTTTCCAATATAGGTCTTTACAGCGTACTGAGTAGAGTTCCCAGAGCTATACAGCAAATCCTTACTAGTTATCTATTTTATATGCATAGTGTGTTTGCATGAATGAGCTTATTTCCCCAGCAAACTGAAAAGCATAACAGGCCACTCCATAGGGAGGGGTGAGACTTGATATAATGGCGGATTCATGTTGATGTATGGCAAAAGCAATACAATATTGTAAAGTAATTAGCCTCCAATTAAAATAAATAAATTTATTTAAAAATAAAATATTATTTAAGATTTAAAAAAGAAATAATGCTACATGCATTTTAGACTGGACACATCTCTCGTCTCTTTAAAATATCAGGTGTGAGCTGAACAAAGGCATGGGACAGGAAATTTCATTCTTTGCAGATGGTATTCTGCAAATAGAAGACTCTGCTGGCACAAGGAAAGCGGGTAAAATGACTGGTCTTTCTCCAGATAGACAACAGCTTCAGGCACAACTGGGAATAACAGTATGTAAGCCCTGATAGAGGAGTGAGATGAGGTGGAAGGGAGGGAGCCAGTCCCTTAAGCGTATTAAAAGCAACCCTGGATGCGATAAAGGCTTGGTGATTATATTATTTTTAATATCCTTATCAGATAGAGATACATACTGATGTCCTGATGTACAGATGTGCGAGGCACTATGAGTCTAGAATTTGCTCTAAACTATATCCATCAAAAAGGACCCAAAACATTGATTTTGTTGAAAGTAGGTCACAGGGACAAGGGTACAATCTCCCTATTTTTGTTTATTTAGAAATTTTCATTATGAAATATTTTTCAAAAGAGCCACACGCTGGGTCAGAAAGTTGTATACAGCTGAGATACCAAGCTGTGAGCCTCTGACTATAGCAGCTGCTACAGCACCAATAAATAGAAAATTCATGAACCTTTATTGCTCATCATCACTGAGACTTTGCTGTGTGGAGTGGGAAGGTCCCTCAGATTGAGGGAGGAGAGTCTTGGCACAGTGAAAAAGATGATTGCAGCCTTTGTTCTCTGCACAAAATGCCTCCAGATGCCACCATTGTCTCCCTCTCCTTCTTGATACAGCTGACAGTCTCTCAGAGCCATAGACCCCCTGCCATCACCATACCTACAATAGTCCCCTACCAACCACAACATGAATTCTCTCATCAACCAATTCATGTTCATCCAATTCTGGCTATTTCAGTACATTTCATTCCTANTAGACCCCCTGCCATCACCATACCTACAACAGTCCCCTACCAACCACAACATGAATTCTCCCACCAACCAATTCATGTTCATCCAATTCTGGCTATTTCAGTACATTTCATTCCTATCCCAAAATAGGTCCACATCCGATACATTTTCCATTCATATCACTTAACCTAACAATGTTTTCCCAAAATATCCTGTTTATCTCCCCTGTCCAGGAATAACTACCCCCTGGACCAGCTATTGTTTGTCTAAATTTACCTTCCCTACAAAATGAACTGACATCTGCACTGGCCCAAAACCTTCTCTCCAACCAGTGCCTGTTCACTTTCCACCCTGATAGGTGACCTAGCCTAGTACTGAGCTGACTCCTGAAAACTGTCTTCAGTTTTACTTATTGAGTAACTGATTAAATACTGGGGTTTAAGCATGAGAACTTCATTCATCCAGTAGACAACTGTTAAGCACTTATTACCTGCCATATCCTAGATCTATAAAAATAAATACATTAGGTATCAACCTTGAAGAAGGTCAAAATCCAGGACGGGAGATAAGTGTACACACCTACGGTAGGTGTATACTACGTAAATGTGTATGCCCGAAAAACTGGCAACATCCATGAATACACTCAATTTGATCTTTGGGAGTCTGGAGGTGGGGCAATGAGGAGGGGGCCTCCAAAGATGAGAAAACGCTCGATTCTGCCTCTACACAGCGGAGCAGCAGCTTGTCAAATGAAGTGTTACTCACTCAGGTGTCCAACTCTTCGTGATGCCATGGACTGCAGCCCGCCGGGCTCCCCTGTCCATGGACTTCTCCAGGGGAGAATACTGGAGTGGATTAGCCTATCCCTTCTCCAGAGGATCTTCCCAATCCAGGGATGAACCGGCGTCTCCTGCGTGCATTGCAGGCGGATTCTTAACCCACTGAGCCACCAAGTAAACCCACATCTGCTTGACATTCCGTTGAAATCACTTCAGCGCTCCAGGGCCCGGCAAGGCCAGAATTCAGGGGCCAGGAGAGAGAGGGATCGCCACTTTGGACGACGAGAAAGGGAGCAGGCGCACCGACAACGGCCTCCGGGCCAGAAACGCACTGGCCCCCGCCGCGGCTCCTCTGGGCGCCTGAAGGAGGGTGGCGCGGCCTCACCTGGGGCGCGCGCTTCTGCTCCTCCTCCTCGTCCTGTCGCTGCTGATGAGCACGACGCTGCCCGTGCAGTGACGGTCGCCTGCTGCTGCCGCTCCCCGCGGGTGCTGGCGGCCGCGTCGCCCCTGATGGACAAGCGGCAGGAGGGGCGGTGTGCACCAGGGCGCCGCGCCGAGGCGCGTTCTCCTCGGCCCTCGGACCGCCGCGGGGAGCCGATGGCCTGAGAGGAGGGCACCTCACAGGTGGAGCTGCCTCCCTCGAGGACGGGAGAAGCAGGATCTGCTGGTCCCACGTGGCCAGGCCTGCTGGACAAGCCGACCTGGTTGGTTCTGAGGAGGCTGAGCTCCTGGGGCTTGAGTGCTGCAGGGAACTGCGTTTTCCATTCGCTCAGAGTAGCCAGCATGCTTAGAGCGAGAGGCCTGAAAGCCTTGGAAGCCGGGTGGACAGACGCTGAGCGCTTGCTGGCAGGCCCGGGTAGGTCAAACAATGTGAAGACTGGAGATATAAATTGTAAAAACTGTGTGAAGCTAGAATTAATGAAAGGAAGTCATGAAAGAGAAGGTGGAAGGAATAGAATATGAAGGTTCTTCCCGCTACAAACTTTGAGGTTTATTCCGCAGAAATTGTAAAGTCACAGAAAACTTTGAAGCAGGGCTGTCAAGTAATACTTGAGTTTGGAAAGTGTTTCCCTGTAACAGAGTAAGGACTGACTTTGAAGGCTTGGGGTGAGGCAGGAGAGGCAGAGCACTGCAAGCAATATCAGTAGGAACAGTTCAGTTCTATTGCTCTGCTAAGTCACTTCAGTCGTGTCCAACTCTGTGGGACCTCATAGACGGCAGCCCACCAGGCTCCCCCATCCCTGGGATTCTCCAGGCAAGAACATTGGAGTGGGTTGCCCAGTGCATGAAAGTGAAAAGTCAATGTGAAGTCCCTCAGTTGTGTCTGACTCTTCCCGACCCCATGGACTGCAACCAGGCTCCTCCGTCCATGGGATTTTCCAGGCAAGAGTACTGGAGTGGGGTGCCATCGTCTTCTCCAGTTCAACTGCTTAGTCGTGTCCAGTTCTTTGCGAGCCCATGGACTGCAGCACACCAGGCCACCCTGTCCATCGCCAACTCCCAGAGTTTACTCAGACTCATATCCATGCAAGCAGTGATGGCATTCAACCATCTCATCCTCTGTCGTCCCCTTCTCCTCCTGCCTTCAATCTTTCCCAGCGTCAGGGTCTTTTCCAAGCAGGCAGTTCTTTGTTTTAGGTGGCCAAAGTATCAGAGTTTCAGCTTCAGCATCAGTCCTTCCAATGGATATTCAGGACTGATTTATTTTAGGATGGACTGGTTGCATCTTTTTGAAGCTCAAGGGACTCTCAAGGATCTTCGCCAACACCACAGTAGTCACAGGATGACTGTAATTTGCAGAGGAGAGATGATGGGAATGTGAATACAGGCAGTGGCAGCTGAGATGGATCAGTTCAGTTCAGTCTAGTCGCTCAGTTGTGTCCGACTCTTTGCGACCCCATGAATCACAGCAACACCAGGCCTCCCTGTCCATCACCATCTCCCGGAGTTCACTCAGACTCACGTCCCTCGAGTCCGTGATGCCATCCAGCCATCTCATCCTCAGTCGTCCCCTTCTCCTCCTGCCCTCAATCCCTCCCAGCATCAGAGTCTTTTCCAATGAGTCAATGCTTCACATGAGGTGGCCAGAGTACTGGAGCTTCAGCTTTAGCATCATTCCTTCCAAAGAAATCCCAGGGCTGATCTCCTTCAGAATGGACTGGTTGGATCTCCTTGCAGTCCAAGGGACTCTCAAGAGTCTTCTCCAACACCATAGTTCAAAAGCATCAATTCTTCGGTGCTCAGCCTTCTTCACAGTCCAACTCTCACATCCATACATGACCACAGGAAAAACCATAGCCTTGACTAGATGGACCTTTGTTGGCAAAGTAATGTCTCTGCTTTTGAATATACTATCTAGGTTGGTCATAAATTTTCTTCCAAGGAGTAAGCGTCTTTTAATTTCATGGCTGCAATCACTATCTGCAGTGATTTTGGAGCCCAAAAAAATTAAGTCAGCCAGTGTTTCCACTGTTTCCCCATCTATTTCCCATGAAGTGATGGGACCGGATGCCATGATCTTCGTTTTCTGAATCTTGAGCTTTAAGCCAACTTTTTCATTCTCCTCTTTCACTTTCATCAAGAGGCTTTTTGGCTCCTCTTCACTTTCTGCCATAAGGGTGGTGTCATCTGCATATCTCAGGTTATTGATATTTCTCCCGGCAATCTTGATTCCAGCTTGTTTTTCTTCCAGTCCAGCGTTTCTCATTATGTACTATGCCTATAATCTAAATAAATAGGGTGACAATATACAGCCTTGACATACTCCTTTTCCTATTTGGAACCAGTCTGTTGTTCCATGTCCAGTTCTAACTATTGCTTCCTGACCTGCACACAGATTTCTCAAGAGGCAGGTTAGGTGGTCTGGTATTCCCATCTCTTTCAGAATTTTCCACAGTTTATTGTGATCCACACAGTCAAAGGCTTTGGCATAGTCAATAAAGCAGAAGTAGATATTTTTCTGAAACTCTCTTGCTTTTTCCATGATCCAGCAGATGTTGGCAATTTGATCTCTGGTTCCTCTGCCTTTTCTAAAACCAGCTTGAACATCAGGGAGTTCACGGTTCACGTATTGCTGAACCTTGGCTTGGAGAATTTTGAGCATTACTTTACTAGCATGTGAGATGAGTGCAATTGTGTGGTAGTTTGAGCGTTCTTTTGCATTGCCTTTCTTTGGAATTGGAATGAAAACTGAGCTTTTCCAGTCCTGTGGCCACTGCTGAGTTTTCCAAAGTTGCTGGCATATTGAGTGCAGCACTTTCTCAGTATCATCTTTCAGGATTTGAAACAGCTCAACTGGAATTCCATCACCTCCACTAGATTTGTTCATAGTGATGCTTTCTAAGGCCCACTTGACTTCACATTCCAAGATGCCTGGCTCTAGATGAGTGATCACATCATCATGATTATCTGGGTCGTGAAGATCTTTTTTGTACAGTCTGTGTATTCTTGCCACCTCTTCTTAATATCTTCTGCTTTTGTTAGGTCCAGACCATTTCTGTCCTTTATCGAGCCCATCTTTGCATGAAATGTTCCCTTGGTATCTCTAATTTTCTTGAAGAGATCTCTAGTCTTTCCCATTCTGTTGTTTTCCTCTATTTCTTTGCATTGATTGCTGAAGAAGGCTTTCTCATCTGTTCTTGCTATTCTCTGGAACTCTGCATTCAGATACTTATATCTTTCCTTTTCTCCTTTGCTTTTCACCTTTCTTCTTTTCACAGCTATTTGTAAGGCCTCCCCAGACAGCCATTTTGCTTTTTTGCATTTCTTTTCCATGGGGATGGTCTTGATCCCTGTCTCCTGTACAATGTCACGAACCTCATTCCATATTTCATCAGATCTAGGCCCTTAAATCTATTGCTCACTTCCACTGTATAATCATAAGGGATTTGATTTAGGTCATATTTGAAAGGTCTAGTGGTTTTCCCTACTTTCTTCAATTTAAGTCTGAATTTGGTAATAAGGAGTTCATGATCTGAGCCACAGTCAGTTCCTGGTCTTGTTTTTGTCTACTGTATAGAGCTTCTCCATCTTTGGCTGCATAGAATATAATCAGTCTGATTTCATTGTTGACCATCTGGTGATGTCCATGTGTAGAGTCTTCTCTTGTGTTGTTGGAAGAGGGTGTTTGCTATGACCAGTGCATTTTCCTGGCAAAACTCTATTAGTCTTTGCCCTGCTTCATTCTGCATTCCAAGGCCAAATTTGCCTGTTACTCCAGGTGTTTCTTGACTTCCTACTTTTGCATTCCAGTCCCCTATAATGAAAAGGACATCTTTTTTGTGTGTTAGTTCTAAAAGGTCTTGTAGGTCTTCATAGAACCGTTCAACTTCAGCTTCTTCAGTGTTACTGGTTGGCGCCATAGACTTGGATAACTGCAGTACTTGGATGCAATCTCAAAAATGACAGAATGATCTCTGTTCGTCTCCAAGGCAAACCATTCAATATCACAGTTATCCAAGAGATGGATCAGACTGGCCTATAAATCTGTTTATCCACCTGATTTAAACTTTGCTCTCGCCCCCCCCACCACCACCAAAAAAAAAAAATTAGTACATTTCCTCTAAGAAGTTACCCTGGGAGTTTCTCAGGGAAGATCTGGCAATGGATGACAAATAACCAGGAAATCTGCAAAAATGTGTGCCCTGCTGTGCCCTCAGTTCCTAGGATGTTCTCCCATTCTCTCCCTCCCCACAACGCCCTTGGCAAGATCAGTTTCCTTATCATCATTGTCCTCTTCGGCCCCACTTCTGGGCTTCTTTCTTCCTTGTTTGGAGCTCTGACCTTTACTACTCTCCAGCTCTTGGTTTTATACCTAAAATGATGGGCTAGTGGCCCAGAAACACCTGCCTGAGTGAACAAGAAGGTGCCATTGACACACAGCCACGGTGATGCCCAGAAGTCAAGACGGATTTTGACCAGGATGAAAGCTTCCTGCCTGCTGCCCCTGTTTTCTGGGATTTTTAGGGTTTGAAGAAATTGCTGTGGTCTGTTTTAAAACTCTTGAATGCCCATGTGAGATTTAATGCCATTTAGATAAATGAGCCATTTAGCCCGATGGTTCACATAGCAGAATTACTTGGTTGGTTGCTCTAGAATGTGTCTATTTTATTTTTAAAGTTCAGTTGAAGTTAGTTTTGGCCAAGGACTTTGCAAACTTTGATAGAAATCAAGTTCCAGGTGGTAAGGTCCTGGACAGTCATCAGTAGGTATGGTAAAGGCATCAAGAACATTATAGCTTTAAGTAGCTGAGTGTTTATTGAGCACGAACATGGGGTACTCTATTCTAAGATAATCACTGATGCATAAGACAGTTTATTCTTTGGGAGGAAACGAGTCAAGTAATTCATCAAGGCAGACAACTGCACAGCCATGACTTGTGTGTTGCTCAGGAGGATGTAAGAAGGATTCTTGCCACCACTGTGTCAGTTTTGGCTACTTCATCCTTCTCTCGCTGGAAGCATGGCCACTTCCACTCCTCTCCCTGTCTGACACTCAGCTTCCAAGAAGCAGGACCCTGTGTACAGCTATCCCAAGCATCTCACTTCAGCATGCTCCTCCTGGTCAGCACCTTTTCCAAAATACCTCTTGCTTTGTAATTTCCCTTTTCTCCACCTTCTCCAGTTTCTTTCAAAACAAGACCACTAACCAGTCCATCTTTTCAGCCACGTGTTAAAGGAAAAGCTGTCAAGTGGCTGATTAAAACAGTCCACTTTAGGTATAGAAAGTCATAAACAGTCATCTAAGCAGTGGTCATGGAGAAGGCAATGGCACCCCACTCCAGTACTCTTGCTTGGAAAATCCCATGGATGGAGGAACCTGGTAGGCTGCAGTCCATGGGGTCGCTGAGGGTCAGACACGACTGAGCGATTTCACTTTTACTTTTCACTTTCATGCATTGGAGAAGGAAATGGCAACCCACTCCAGCGTTCTTGCCTGGAGAATCCCAGGGATGGGGGAGCCTGGTGGGCTGCCGTCTATGGGGTCTCACAGAGTTGGACATGACTGAAGTGACTTAACAGCAAGCAGTGGTCATGAGGGGTTTTTCTAAGTTAGCATATTAATATTTTATATTAGATACACATTTTTTAAAACAATTTAAGTGTAACTTGCAGAGAATATGTCCCCTTTACTCTTAAATACTAGAATGTGTGTTTCTGAAATCCAAAGGCTCTCTTCTAGAGCCTACAATTAGCAAAATTAGAAAATTAACACTATTCTAATACTATCCTGAAGTGAAGTGAAGTCACTCGGTCATGTCCGGCTCATTGTGACCCCATGGACTGTAGCCTACCAGCTCCTCCCTCCATGTGATTCTCCAGGCAAGACTACTGGAGTGGGTTGCCATTTTCCTTCTCCAGGAGATCATCCCGACCCAGGGATCAAACCTGGGTCTCCAGCATTCCAGGCAGATGTTTTAACCTCTTACCTCAAATCTTACTCCGATTTCACCAACTGTCCCAATGTGTCCTTTACAGCAGAAGAATGTCCCAGCTCACGCTCTGTGCTCAGTTGTGGTAGGTGTTCAGTTTCCTGCAGTCTAACCTGGTTTCTCTGTCTTTCCTGACCTTGTCACTTCTCTGTACATCTGTGTCTTTTGTTGTCTCGCATACGGGTCATCGTTACCATCTCTCCAAATTCCAAGCGCATAGTCTAGTTATCCAGTAGAATGTCGCTCAAGTTGGTTTTGTCTGATGCTTTCTCATGATTAGATTTAGCATAAGCATTTCTGGCAGAAGTGCCAGAGGTGAGACTGTGTTTTTGAGATGAGTGTTAAATAATGAGAAGCCAGGTTGCAGAACCTAAGGCCAGATGAATTTATCTTTGCATCAGACTTGGGGGTTTAGAAGGTGAAGGGCAAAGGACTGTCCTCTAGCAGCTAGTATTCATCAAGTACTTCCTAGGTGCCAGGCACTGTTCTAAATGCATTCGGTAGGTTAGCTCAATCTTCCTCACAAGCTCCTCGTAGTTATTCTGTTCCCATTTCTCAGATGAGAGAGACGGAGGCACAAAGATGACAAAGCTAGAAAGTGGGGCAGCCAGGATTCTAATCCAGGCAGACGGACTCGACCGCATATACTGTAAGAAGAAGAGAAAATGAAGGCATAAATCTTGGGCAAAGACAGCCTTGAGGTGAGTTCAGAACCTGCTGACTCGAGGAACAGCCGGCATGGACTGGTCCCGGCAACTGGAGTAGAGGTCGTGGCTTGTGGCCGTGGCGCTCCCGCCCCCTGCTGGCTGCATGCGCTTATTGTATGCTTCCGAGTATTGAACGGGATGGAGGCGGCACCTCCGTGCAGAGCTGTGATCACCGACATTTCTGCAAAGTTCCTGGAATTACGCCTGATAATGAGCAAGCATCCGGAAGTAGCTGGCATTCTTTCCATTTTCCCCCTTGCCTCTCAGCTCTCTGCCACGTTCTAAAGGTTGCTCAGCAGAACTTCTCTTATGCAACTGCTCAGGAGATTTTTTTTTTTTTAACCATGACAAATTTGGAATCCACTGAAGTAGCAAGGAAGCTAAATTAATCAGAATACAATCCCCAGACAAGATAATCATTGCAGCTGAGGGACGGTGTTTGTCCTTGGGAAATATTTGAAAAGAGCTGAGCAGCTGAAGCAAGTCATCTCACAGTGGGCTCTGAAGAGCTGCAGAGTCACTGGGCAAACAATATGATCCAGAGGGAAAACTCTGAATAAATCAGAAGTAGCCCTTGCTTTCTATCAGACTCCTCTTCTCTTCAGAGGTAAAAGGCTGTCCTCAGATTCAAAACCTCTGCAGCTTCCACAAAATTCCGTTGTTTTTTCTAGTAAGGGGAAGTAGAAGGAAGATAGAGCCAGAAGACAATGGAAAGGACAGTGCACTGATTTTCTCAATATGCCAGAAACGGCTTGGCAGAAACAAGACAAAGCGGAAATTTAAGTCTGTGTTTACATTGTCAAAATATATTCTATAGGGAAATGTGATGGCAAATTCAACAAGACGATGGCCATTATTAAGCCACTTTTAATCTCTAAGGTGAGTAAGCTCTTTGCTAGAATTTTGAGGATGCTGATACAAGGATGTCCTGCGTGAGTGTTAACTTGAAAACTTCTAAACACCTCTCTGTCAGGTCCTGAAAGACATAGCTACATTTGCATACTGCTGCTACCAAGCAGAGAGCTGAAACCTTTGGTCCCAGGTCAAATCAACTCAGTAGATGAATGCCTCAAGGGAGGTGCTCAGGCTAAGCAAGCTTGTCACCTCAAGGACTTCTTGTTTATTTCGATAAAGCATCAAGAGCTCCATGAAAAATTTATCAGAACTCGACATCTTCAGTCATTCTGGAAACTGCTGCCCTGCATCAGTCGTCTATTACTGTAACGGTGCTGGGAAGCCACCATGAAATGGAGATAGACTCAGAGACATAGAAAAACAAACTTAGGGTTACTAAGAGGGGAAGGGGAAGGGAGAAATAGGAGTTTGGAGTTAACAGATACACACTGCTGCTGCTGCTGCTGCTAAGTTGTTTCAGTCGTGTCCGACTCTGTGCGACCCCATAGACGGCAGCCCACCAGGCTCCCCAGTCCCTGGGATTCTCCAGGCAAGAACACTGGAGTGGGGTGCCATTTCCTTCTCCAATGCATGAAAGTGAAAAGTGAAAATGAAGTCTCCCAGTCGTGTCTGACTCCTAGCGACCCCATGGACTGCAGCCTACCAGGCTCCTCCTCCGTCCATGGGATTTTCCAGGCAGGAGTACTGGAGTGGGGCGCCATCGCCTTCTGCGAACAGATACACGCTACTATGTGTCAAATAGATGAGCAACAGAGACCTACTGCGTAGCACAGGGAGCTCTGCTCAACATTCTCCTATAACCTGATGGGAAAAGAATCTGAAAAAGAACAGATAGCATATGTCTGTGTGACAGAATCACGTTGCGGTACACCTGAAACTAACCACACTGTAAATCAGCTAGACTACAATTTAAAAAAAAAAAAGAAAGAAAGAAAAGGAAAGAACCATCTGAGGCATGTACCAATAGCATTAACCGTTCACTGCTTTCCCGCGGGGTCACTTGGATGGCTCTGCTGGTACTGCCTGGGCTCAGGTGTCTGTATCTCTCATCACCCAGCAGTCCAGGCCAGGGATGTTCCGAGGGCAGTGTTCTCAGCAAGCGGACAAACGGGAAACACAAGCCCATCGCAGACCCAGCCTCGGAAATGGCATTGTCGCGGCTCTGGCATGTTATGAGCCAAAACAGTTCATGAAGCAAGTGTAGATTCAAGGGAACAGGACTGTCTTTTCTTTGAGAGGAGATGCTGTTTCAAGGAGAAGGGTGTGGGTACAAGGACGGGCTGAAGAATCAGGCCCGTGGCTGAATTCTGCCACCTTCTTCACTTACTCTTCTTGACAGGGCATCTGCAAACAGTGCTCTTTAGATTGCCCTGGCGAGACTCAATAACAAGGAAATGCTTAAATTTTAAGGACAGCTCTTTTCCTTGTGACATCTGGAGCATCTTAGATCACTGAAAAGATCATCTCAGAACCTTTGGATCTGACATGAATTGCCACTTATTGCTATCAACTCCTTATTACTACCTGGTCCAAACTTCAGTAGAGAAGAGTCTAGAGTTTAAGTAAAAGCAGGAAAATGTCCCTAATTTCATCTCCTACTGTGTCAAAATATTCGGTATATATACATTTAAATTTTGCTTTAATTTTTAGAAACCTGAGAAAATAAGATGAAAAAAATGAGGGTGTCACAAGTTAATTTCTTGATCAATTGTAATTGGAATCTTTTTTGGATGAAAATTAAAACACATGTACTCTCTGGAAACTATTTTACTTGAAAGAAAGAACCAAGGGATTGTTTTTTGCTTTGCTTTGGGTTTCTGAATGATCATGTTGAATTCTTTTTCTATATGTTCATATAAAGACTCGTTTGTTCTCAAATGACTAAGCTTTACCCAAGTCATTATTTCCTCCTTCGCAGTCTCTTTTTCCTCCTCCTCTTTCCGTGAATGTCCTGTTACTTCACTAAAAATCTGTAGATGGAAAATACCTCTTCCCTTAGTTTACAAATGTATAAATAGGATTTAATAGGAGAATCTAATATTTAACTAATCTTTCTCATGCTATATAGCCCAAGTATTAATAAATTTGCAAGAATGAGCATAAAATGTACTGTTTCTTTTTTACTTTTTTCCTTCTAGTTTGTCAAGATTAGAGTAACAACATGATAAACCATAATATACTTATCCTGGTATTTCTGTCTTGCTGAGTTGATGATATACCGGGCAGCCCACTTTTCCCCAAAAGGATGAACACATATTCAAAATATTAAACCCTTAACAGAAATACATGTAGAAGCAATTTGAGATCCTCTTCCATTACTTCCCAAGTCCTCTGAATCTTTTAATTTAGCCCTCTGACCAATGACCTACTCAACTCACTGTCATACAAGTTCTTTTTTTATTGCACCTAACAGTTTACCTACCTGTGTGTGTGCTGAAATGTAAAAAAAAAACAATTTCAAGGAACAAAACCATCTCTCATAACCTCTGTCTACTGATGCCGACCATATTGATTGCTTGACCTTTACTAAGTCTACTGACTACATGGTGTATAATTTTTGTGGATTAAAGATGCTGACGTTTCTTTTCTAAGTCAAATTTAAACTCTGACTACCTAGAATCAAACCCTGCATGCAGTCTCAACCTGCCCCTGCTTTGCACAACTCTCTGACATTTGAACACCACCTATTGATTGAATTTTTGTCATTCAACCACACCCAGCTTTAGCTGGGCCAGCCCTGGAATGGCAGACTCCCAAGGTCTGAAAATGACCCAGTTAGACACAAATGTGTATAAGCTCTCTGCAGACATATGTGGGCTCAACAAGGTTATCAGTTTAACTGATAATTCTCATCCAATTATGACTGTCACAATTAACAAACAGTTTTAGTAGCAAAGGCATTCAGAGTATGGATTTTTCTTTTCAAGAGAGGAAATAGCACACAAACCATTCAGTTTTCTCATTTCTAAGAATTTGGGGTGTGAAATCCATAGTTTAAAATTTACTTCTGTATGATACTTTAAAACTAGCATAACAGTTGGGGTTTGTTTAGCTTCCAATTAAAGAATAATTCTCCATCTTTCCAAAAGGATTTGCAAGCACTTTAAAGATGGCAAATATTTAAAGTTAAGTACATTGCTTACCTCTGACAGAATATTTGCAAGCCATTCATAATCTCAAAAATCAAAGATAACTATTCCATTTTCAATCAGGAAGCAAGTAATGGAAATAATCAATGGGGCACCACTGCTGATTTCATATGAAATGCAGATTGGAGCACAGGCATCTTAACACCTTGCATGGTTTAACTCAGTTCATACGGCTGGCCCCAAGACACTCTGAGCAGTTTTCCCACTGCTAAGAAAAAAAGTTCTTAAGTTAAATTGAATATTAGATATTCTCACCTTCTACTTAAAACAGAGTTAAGATGATCAAACACTTTTAGTATGTTAATAACTTTGTGTTCTAGAAATCAGTCTTGTAAAATGAAATTCAGATGTGAAGAACAGAATCAATACTTCCTGCCATCAGGACAGTATTCTTTCCATAAAGCCAGTGGTGACCTGGAACCAATTCATGCCGGCCTTCATGAGGTGACTATGGGTACTTCTTTTTTATCTGTATTTAGTGATATTGTGCTGGTAGCTGGAAACTGAAAGCAGTGGGAGTGTTTATCGCACAGAAATCGGTCAGCACTGCTTGTTCGTTTGTGGGTTAGAATGAGGGCGATGAAGCTGTCCTGTACGTATCTGCAGTTTCAAGCACACATGTGGCTACTGGGCAGTAGAAATACGCCGGGTGTGACTGAGGAACTAAATCTTTCACTGTATTTAATTTTAATTGAAACAACCATTGTGGGGAGTAGCTACCATTTGGGGCAGCTTGTTTCCACTGTGATGTAACCATTGATGGCATCTGCCAAGGTTCACGGGATGACGCAGTGAAGCCTTGAGGAGAAAGAGGAGCCTGACAGAGGGGTCAGTTCAGGTCTGAGAAGAGTGAAATGGAACAGCAGAGCCCTTCTTGGCTCTATCATTATCTTCTGAACCTGCTGTCTACTCATTCAGTCGGTCACAAACCCAGAGCAGGCAGTTGTGGAGCAGGTGGATGAAGGCACCTCCTCACGAAGGTAGCTCATAAAGGAAAGCGGCCCTGCTGACCCAAACTTAGTCCAACTGAGTTTTAGTATGCGGCAGAAACACCCGGAGGATTTGCTGAACCCCAGGCTCCTGGGTCATCCTCTGCTTCAGGAGGTCTGGGCTAAGAGCCAGGAATCTGCCTTCCTAACACATTGGTGGTGATGTTTACACGTAAGGTCCAGGGACCAAACTAGAAAACCACTGCTTTCAAGCTGATGTATGTCCATCTCGAGATCCTGCTTCTTCAATTACAGTCTTCATGCTTTTCACTCAGACTGAAATCCTGCTATGTTTCCTGAGATGCTACAGCAAATATCATTACTCTTTGTTGGTTAAATCTGTTCTTAAGGTCAAAAGTTAAAGCTGCAAGAATCCTAACAAATGCTCCTAGTTTGCTGCTTGCTGGGTCCTTGGGGTGTTGTTCCCACTGTGCTGGATGCCACTCTGGGACGTGAAATTTAAAGACTTTCTGCTCATGGGCCCAGCTGTTGATGAAAACCGCAGACACCAACTAATCGCTTTCCCTCTCACTTTCTCTCCCTCTCTCTCTTTCCCTCTCTCCAACCCTCACAATACCTTCTGGTAGAATACACTTAACGCAAGCACAAAGGGCAAAAACAACCTTCAGTATAAGTACATCTGCACTTTGCGAGCTCCTGGACAATACAGGCTTAGCAGGAGCGAACTGGTTTTCTCTCCCAGAAGGAAAATGATATAACGGGCTCTTCCCCAAATGGAAACACACCTATGGAGACCCAAACCATAGATTCAGGTAGAAATGTGGATCACAAGAGTGAATAGCTTCTCAGAGGCTTTTCAAAGACTATCTTAGTTCGAGTTTAATAAACTGAGAGTGAACGGCTTGGTGCTTTCTGTTACTCCTTCCCTCCTCAACCAGAAGGTGTTCAGGAGGCCATTGTTCAATTTAACCATTTTAAAAAAGACTTTTAAAAAGCAGTTTTAGGGTCACCACAAGTTGAGGGGGATGGTACAGAGGTTTCCATAGACCCTGCTCTTCCACAGACACACCACCTCCCCCTCTATCAACNTTAAGGTCCAGGGACCAAACTAGAAAACCACTGCTTTCAAGCTGATGTATGTCCATCTCGAGATCCTGCTTCTTCAATTACAGTCTTCATGCTTTTCACTCAGACTGAAATCCTGCTATGTTTCCTGAGATGCTACAGCAAATATCATTACTCTTTGTTGGTTAAATCTGTTCTTAAGGTCAAAAGTTAAAGCTGCAAGAATCCTAACAAATGCTCCTAGTTTGCTGCTTGCTGGGTCCTTGGGGTGTTGTTCCCACTGTGCTGGATGCCACTCTGGGACGTGAAATTTAAAGACTTTCTGCTCATGGCCCCAGCTGTTGATGAAAACCGCAGACACCAACTAATCGCTTTCCCTCTCACTTTCTCTCCCTCTCTCTCTTTCCCTCTCTCCAACCCTCACAATACCTTCTGGTAGAATACATTTAACGCAAGCACAAAGGGCAAAAACAACCTTCAGTATAAGTACATCTGCACTTTGAGAGCTCCTCGACAATACAGGCTTAGCAGGAGCGAACTGGTTTTCTCTCCCAGAAGGAAAATGATATAACGGGCTCTTCCCCAAATGGAAACACACCTATGGAGACCCAAACCATAGATTCAGGTAGAAATGTGGATCACAAGAGTGAATAGCTTCTCAGAGGCTTTTCAAAGACTATCTTAGTTCGAGTTTAATAAACTGAGAGTGAACGGCTTGGTGCTTTCTGTTACTCCTTCCCTCCTCAACCAGAAGGTGTTCAGGAGGCCATTGTTCAATTTAACCATTTTAAAAAAGACTTTTAAAAAGCAGTTTTAGGGTCACCACAAGTTGAGGGGGATGGTACAGAGGTTTCCATAGACCCTGCTCTTCCACAGACACACCACCTCCCCCTCTATCAACACCCTACCAGGTAGGACGTTTGTTCCATGGGACGAGCATGGTTTACATCAGGGTTCACGCTTGGGGCCATCCGTTCTGGAGATCTGGACAAACTTACGGTGACAGGCAGCCACCATCGCAGTAGCGTGGAGGGTCGTCTCGCTGCCCCCGAGAGCCTCTGCTCAGCCCTTCCTCCCCTCGGCCCACGCAACCGCTGATCTCTCTATCAGCTCCAAAGCTTTGCCTCTCAGGAAGTCATATTTGAAACTAATTCTAGGAGAACTAGGATAAAGAAAGGTTAACAAAGACAAGCTTAGTCATCAAGACAGAAGTGGCAGCTAAAAACACACGTTGGTGACATAAAGAGAAATTATCCTGCAGGGGAGATACAGAAGGCTAAACTTCTGAGGCACCAGCTATTGTGACTGCTCAGCATTTTACTTCTGATCTGGACGTTCCTCGTTCTCTAAGACAGGCTTCTGTTATTCTAATCAGCACATTGTCAGGAAATTAAGAAACATTTTTAAACTGAGAGCAGAGGTACGAAACTCCATCTTTCACGTGGCTATTTTTATCTGTAGGCTAAACCACTTCTAGACTAGGAAAAAGTTCCTTAGCTTTCCACTATAAACAAGAGATTACATTTAAACTCAGAGCAGAGTACTGAATAAATAAAAATAAGAATTCCTTGTTATTTCTCTTTGCATACAGATTATTTACAATATGGATACTTGCATACTTTTAAATACCATCTCAGTTCAGTTCAGTTGCTCAGTCATGTCCAACTCTTTGCAACCCCATGAACCACAGGATGCCAGGCCTCCCTGTCCATCACCAACTCCCGGAGTTTACCCAAACTCATGTCCATTGAGTCGGTGATGCCATCTAACCATCTCATCCTCTGTTGTCCCCTTCTCCTCCTGCCTTCAATCTTTCCCAACATCAGGGTCTTTTCAAATGAGTTAGCTCATTTTAAATACCATCTACATTAGCTTTAAATAGTATTCCTAGTGGGAAAAACATTGGTGTGTGTTCAAAAGGCAAATTAATTTTAAGGTTAGACTGAACAAAGTATTTTGAGATGGCAAACCAGACTGTTCCCCTCACAACGTGTGCATACTCAGTCATTCAGTCATGTCCGACCCTTTGCACCCACGTGGACTGTAGCACACTAGGCTCCTCTGTCCATGGGATTATTACCCAGGCAAGGATACTGGAGTGGGTTGCCATTTCCTCCTCGAGGGTTTTTCCCAACCCAGGAATTGGACACACGTCTCCTGCACTGCAGGCAGATTCTTTACCACTGAGTTGCCTTGGGGAGCATCTTTCCCTCACACACATGCTACAAACACTTCAAATGTATACATGGGTCAGTTTTTACAAACCCCCTCTCTCTTCTGCATAGATTATCAAAAGGTTGACTTACTTCCTAAGAATATCCTCCAGTCTCAAAAATGGATCAAAACTGAGGTTAATGGCATGCCTACAAAATAGCAATTATGTATATAATTTCATACCATATGTGTATACTCCACATCAAGAAACCACATTATCTGTCTCCTTTCTCATTTTCATACATGCACCAGGTCCTGCAGTCACTTCTTCCAATTTACATCTTTTTCACCTTTAAATGATATATACTTTAAAACACCAAATGGAAGAATTGAGTTGACATTCATAGTAACTGATTTTAGTTCGTCGCTGGGACTAAAGAGCTCTCATTCCAAAAGTACTGCACACTCTGACTCCTAAGATAAGAATTCTCCTTTAAAAGAATTCTGAATGAATAGTGCCTGTAACACAGAAGTAGTTTGGTGCCAGAACTTGAAAAGATAAGATGTCTATATCTAGTATTTTCTTGATAATAGAGCAGGTATCTATTACTTATTTGCTAAAATTTCCAGCAATTATCTATAAAGAGGAAGTTATTCTAGCACCTCCCCCACTTTATCCAGTCAACTTTTTCCATTTCAGAGCTTCTGTTAGTAATGAGCTGAAACTCCAATACTTTGGCCACCTCATGTGAAGACTTGACTCATTGGAAAAGACCCTGATGCTGGGAGGGATTGGGGGCAGGAGGAGAAGAAGACGACAGAGGATGAGATAGCTGGATGGCATCACTGACTCGATGGACATGCGTTTGGGTAAAGTTCGGGAGTTGGTGATGGACAGAGAGGCCTGGCATGCTGAAATTCATGGGGTCGCAAAGAGTAGGACACGACTGAGCAACTGAACTGAACTGAACTGATACTTGTTAATATGAGTGTGAACACCAGTAAGCACTTTATACCTTTAACTTTAGCACTTTATATTAGCTCTTTTAATTAGCAAAACGATTCACAGCAACAATCATTTTACAACTGCAAAAACTGAATTTTAAAAGTTTAATTGTCCTGGTTCACACAGCTGGTGATGGCAGTGCTGAATTCCAAACTTTAAAACTGCGTGTAACTCCATGCACTGAAGCTTACCTTGAAAACTGTAATCCGAGTGAAAGGGCTCGAAAATAACAAGACGGTAGACTTTTTCAAAGTCTAATGAGGTCCAAATGTCAACTTACAGTTCCCCATAAGAATTATTCATTACAGCTATCAGCTCTTGCAGGCTTACAAATAGGTTAAAAAGGAAATTAGCCAAAGTAGATTTTAATCACTTAAATAGCTTCCCACCCCTCTCCCCATCAACAAGTGATTTGTTTCACCAAAACAAATTCTGCCAAGAGAATTAGATAAATAAGCCACCTGTAATTGAACAGTTCTTATCTAGTTTTCTTGGAAGTTAGCAGAATTGGATACATGGTTTCTATCCTTTTAGCTATAAAAAGTTAATATTTCAACTAATATGTTATAGCAAAGAAAAGGAACTAATAGTGGCATTTTTTTTTCTTCTGTCTTTACCATGTTCAGCTATTTGCAACTAAACAAGTAACACCAAATGCATGTAGGCTGGTCAAAAACATGAACCTTGACACTGCAAGTTATTTATTTTTTTAAAAAAATCAATGTGACATTATTCCTTGAATATTTATATATTATTCATTATTTTACCCACAGCACCCAGAGATTTCATCAACCCAACAGTTGTTCTACAGTTACCAATGAAACAACTTTCTTCTTTGAGAAATTCAGCTGATGGGTGTCATTTGAACTTAGAGGAAAGAAAATGTTAAATAAAGAATGGGGTGAGGGATAAAACTTTCAGTGAATTTACTTTAGAAAAACTCTGGAGTTTTGGCCAAGATGACAAAGTAGGAAGATCCTGAGTTCATGATCTATAGACACACAAGCATTGCAACTTCTTACAGAGAAACTGTCTACTAGAATGACCTGAAGACTAGCAGAAAAAGATTTTCCACAACTAAAGATAGAAAGAAGGAACCACAGATGGGTAGGAGGAGTGGAGACAATAAAACCAAAACCCATATTCAGAGTAAGCGACCCACAAACAGGAGGGTATTCGCAACTTCAGAGGTTCTCCCCAAGGAGCAATGAGTCACAACCCCACACTGGGCTCCCCAGCCTAGACTCCTGCACTGGAAAGATGATCCCCGAGAATATTTGACTTTGAAGCCCAGCAGACGTTGCATACAGGAGGACAAGAAGGCTGTAGGAAGCAGACTCCCCTCTTCAATGGTGCATGAACAATCTCATACATCCCACATCCCAGCACAGAGGTAGTCATTTGAAAGGAGGCTGTCAGACTCACGTGCTGAACTTGGAGACCCCCCCCCCACCCAGAGATGCAGGGGGCAACTGGAGCCCACCCTGGGGTTATTAACACACTGACACAGTTTGCAGCCATACTGGGGAGTTCATTCTGGCACAAGGACACTGGTGCTGGCAGGCACCATATTGGAGTCCTCCTTCCAGCCTACTAACACTGGAGGCTCACCCACTCACCAGCAGGCCAGCACGAGTCCTGGGACACCCTGGGACACCCTGGGACACACAGTCAGCATTGTGAGGACCCAGGTCCACTCACCAGTGGACAGGCACCAGCCCAGCACCCCAGGCCCCCAGTCACCTGCACCAAGACTTGGCCTTTCCCACCAGTAGGGCAGTACCAAATCCAAGGCCCCCAGGCCCACTGTCAGCCACTCTGGAACCCTGCACAACTCCACAGCAGGCTGGCACCAAGCGTGGGATCCGTAGCCAGCTGCTCCAGGGTCTGGTCTATCCACAAGCAGCATAGCAGCCTTCAAACGAGGCAGGACCTTGAGGCCAGTCTGGCTGGAGGCTGCCCTGAGTGCCCGTGTAGGCATAGTTCACCGGCCCCACCATAGCATCAGGGCCTACGCAACCCACACGGAGCCCCTCAGAATGCAGAGCTGCAGATGACTACAAGGGAGTTTGCTGGATGCCTCCTACAAAAGGCTACTTCTCCAAGACTGGTAACCATAATTGCCCTACCTAATGCATACACAGAGAATTGGGCGAAATAAGAAGACATAAAAATATGTTCCAAACAAAGGAACAAAAGACAGAGATCTCAGAAAAAGAAAAAGTGGAGATAAGCAATTTACCCAATAAAGAGTTCAAGGTAATGGTCATAAAGATGCTCAACAAACTCAGAGGAATGGATGAACACAGTGAGAATCTTAACAGAGAGTACTAAAAACAAAAGCAAAAAACACTGAACAGTTTTTTTTTTAATAGCTGAAATTAAACAAACCAGAAAGAATCAACGGGAGATTAGATGGTACACAGGAACAGAGTGGTGAACTGGAAGAGTAGTGGAAATCACCCAAATTGAAGGGGAAAAATAAAAGAATGTTTTTAAATGAGAACAGTTTAATACAACATTGTAAATCAACGATAATTCAGTTAAATAAATAAGACAGTTAAGAGGCTTCTGGGACATCAAACATATTAACATTTGTATTACAGGGGTCACATAAAGAGAAGATAAAAAAAGAAGCGGAGAACTTATTTGAAGACATAATAACTGAAAACCTCCTTAACTTGGAAATGGGAACAGACATCCAGGTCCAAAACACACAAAAGTCTCAAACAAGATGAACCCAAAAAAGTTCAGGCCACAACACATTATATTATTAAAACAAAACAAAAAAAAATTAAGAAAAGATTCTTAAAGCAGTAAAAGAAAAGCAACTAGTCACAAAAGAGGGAACTTGCCTAAGAGAATCGGCCGATTTTTCAGTTGTAACATTACAGGCCATACTGGAGTGTCACAGTATTTTCAAAATAATGAAAGGAAAAAAATCCTACACTCAGCATGCTCTACCAGCAAGATAGATATAAGAGATAATGACTTTTATAGACAAGCAGAAAGTGAAAGAGCTTATGCACCACTAAACTGGTTTTATAAGAAACGTTAAAGGGACTTCTGTAATAATAATAAAAGAAGGACACAACTAGAAATAGGAAAATTACAAAAAGAAAAATCTCATTGGTGAAGGCAAGCATACAGTAAAGATAGTATATCAACCACCTGTAAAACTGGTAGAATAGCTAAAAGACAAAAGTAATAAAACTATGCATGCATGCTGAGTTGCTTCAGTCATGTCTGACTCTGAGATACTACGGACTCCAGACTCCTCTGTCCATGAGATTTTCCAGGCAAGAATACAGGAGTGGGTTTCCATGCCCTCCTCCAAGGAATCTTCCAGACCCATGGATCAAACCCACATCTCTTACAACTCCTGCATTGGCAGGTGGGTTCTTTATCACTAGTGCCACCAGTAAAACTATGTATAGACACGATAATTAGTTAAGGGGTAACACAAAATAAAAAGGTGTAAAATATTATATTGAAAACATTAAACATGGGGGGAGATATAGAAATGCAGTTTTTTTTAGAATGTGTTAGACCTTAAGAGACCATCAACCTAAAATAATAATGTATATACATTTATAGGTTATGGAGATCAAGAAGCAACAGTTAGAACCAGACGTGGAACAACAGACTGGTCCCAAATTGGGAAAGGAAGAAGTCAAGGCTGTATATTGTCACCCTGCTTATTTAACTTATAGCAGAGTACATCATGTGAAATGCCAGGCTGGATGAAGCACANAGTAAAACTATGTATAGACACGATAATTAGTTAAGGGGTAACACAAAATAAAAAGGTGTAAAATATTATATTGAAAACATTAAACATGGGGGGAGATATAGAAATGCAGTTTTTTTTTAGAATGTGTTAGACCTTAAGAGATCATCAACCTAAAATAATAATGTATATACATTTATAGGTTATGGAGATCAAGAAGCAACAGTTAGAACCAGACGTGGAACAACAGACTGGTCCCAAATTGGGAAAGGAAGAAGTCAAGGCTGTATATTGTCACCCTGCTTATTTAACTTATAGCAGAGTACATCATGTGAAATGCCAGGCTGGATGAAGCACAAACTGGAATCAAGATTGCTGGGAGAAATATCAATCACCTCAGATATGCAGATGACACCACCCTTATGGCAGAAAGCAAAGAGGAACAAAAGAGCCTCTTGAAAATGAAAGAGGAAAGTGAAAAACTGGCTTAAAACTCAACTTTCAGAAAATTAGGATCATGGCATCTGGTCCCATCACTTTATGACAAATAGATGGAGAAACAGTGACTGACTTTATTTTCTTGGGCTCCAAAATCACTGCAGATGGTGACCGCAGCCACAGAAATTAAAAGACACTTGCTCCTTGGAAGAAAAGCTATGACCAACCTAGATAGCATATTAAAAAGTAGAGACATTACTTTACTAAAAAGGAAATTAAAGATCAAATCCCTGATGAACATAGATGCAAAATTTCTCAGCCAAAAGTTAGCTCATGGAATTCAACAATACATTCAAAGAATCATACACCATGGTCAACTGGTATCTTGAAGGTGGCTCTTTTCATCAACTAGGAGCACTGCTAAATAAGACAGGAGCTACAATTCTTTCTCATCTGTATTCAGGCTTTATAGTTTCCCATAACAATAGAACAAAACCCCTAAACTTTACTCTAAATGGATCATCCCTGTGGCCAACTCCTGTAATCAAAGGCGTATCATCTGGCTTCCACCCAGATCAGAAATTCCGACTCTGACCCATCTCTGTAGCGGGGACATCAGATAAGCCTTATGGCTCTGGCTATTCACAGCCCAATGGAGGAGACGTGGATCATGGTGGCCAACAAAATGAGATGAGACAGAATGGATGCCAGAGAGACACTAGAATAATTATTTTGTATGGTTTTCCTTTAATAATTGCTTATAATAATGTGTTTCCTCCCAATAGAAGCAATGTCTAGCAAGGAAAGCCTAGACTAGCTGATTCACAACCCATAAAAGAAGTGCAACTGAGTTTCCAAATTCTTTCCCTAGCAAAATTAACAATAATATAGAAACTCATGTGCTTCTTTCATGAAGTTTTATTAGCTACAGTGAAGGAACCTGGATAACGGCCCAGCTAATCTGTAAGCAGCTGCCAGCGAAAGCATTAAAAAATTACTTTTTCGACTGTTTAAGTATTGTCTGCACTTAATCTGCAAATATCCAACTGTTAATATGAGGAGACTTCACTCAAACAAAGCAGCTCCTCCAACACCCTGCGCACACTGCCCCATGTGAGCACGCTCTTGGAGTGTTGATTAAGAATTTCATATTCACACTAGGCTTTGTTAGAAAATGTCCTTAAGCCCAGCAGAGCAGCCCGATTTCTCTGCTAATTGCTCTGATTCCCAAATGCAAGGAGGGGCTTTTTGGAAGACTATGCAAAATGTAATTTTCCCAACTCCTAATAAATGAACTTATCTGTTCTTTTCAATATGAGTTCCACGTGGGAGTCAATGGCTTTAACCATTAGCACATTGGTCTCCATTGGCAACGTACTTTCATTCCTCCATTTTATCTTTTTGTTTCCAAGTATAACACGGGACTCCTGAGAGTCCCTTGGACAGCAAGGAGATCAAACCACTCAGTCTTTCTTTTCTGAATATTCATTGGAAGCACTGATGTTGTAGTTGAAGCTCCAGTAGTTTGGTCACCTGATGCAAACAGCTGACTCGTTGGAAAACTGCCTGATGCTGGGAAAGATTGAGGGCAAAAGAAGAGGGCATCAGAGGATGAGATGGGTGGGTGGCATACCTGATACACTGGACACAAAGTTGGGCAAACTTCGGGAGATGGTGAGGGACAGGGAGGCCTGGCGTGCTGCAGTCCATGGGGTCGCAAAGAGTCAGACATGACTTGGGGACTGAACAATAGCAAAACCTGGTGAGGAAGAGCGTGTGCTTTGTGGTGTAAGTCTCGTCTGTGAGACACATCTCCATCAGCTGCGTAACCTAAGTTATACCGTCTCTCTGTTGAAGAATAATTTTTTAAAAAGATATAATCATGACTCTCACACAAATGAATACAAAGTGAATGTGTATCAAAGAGCTTATTTAGGACATCAATTGAGGAAACTAATAAGATATCACAGTCATCTCAAAGGATAGTTAAAAGAACTACATCTATATAAGCAATAAGAATCACTGAACTGAATTAACAGAGGCAAATATGTCTATCCTCAAAGCGATAAGGAGTTTTATTTTGGACACAGCTTATTTGCATTTCTAAGGAGAATAATCATAATTATTGTCTGTTTTTTGAAGGTTACACAGTTGTAAATTCACACAAAGACAGTGAAAGATAGATAATTCTGAAGAGTATACTCAACAGGACATTCAGCAATATCGGGGTGAAGGTGGGGGTTCGGCCATTTCACTGTCTTTCACAGTGTCTTTCCTGAACATATCTACCAAGTTAAAAAGTCATCAAGAGAATGAAAAATAAGTTATAGCTGGAGAAAAGAAATAGTTGCAAGAGACATATCTGACAAAGTTGTTGTTTATTCGCTAAGTTTTTTCCAACTCTTTTGTGACCCCATGGACTGTAGCTGGCCAGGCTCCTCTGTCCATGGGATTTCCCAGGCAAGAATACTGGAGTGGGTTGCCATTTTCTTCTCCAGGGGATCAAACCCATGTCTCCTGCATTGGCAGGCAGATTCTTTACCACTGAGCTACCAGGGAAGCTCATCTGACAAAGTACTGGTATGAAAATATACAAAGAACTCTTAATACTCAACAACAGCAACAAAGTAAACAATCTCAGCAGATACCTTAAAAACATACCAACAGTTACCTCACCAAAGAAGATATACAGATGGCAAATTAGCACACCAAGAGATGTTTTACATCATATGTCATTAGGGAAGTGCAGATTGAAACAGTAACAAGATACCACTACACAGTTTTTAAAATACCCAAAATCCAAAGCACTGACAACACCAAATGCTGGCAAAGATATGGGACAGAAGGAATTCTAATTCATTGCTGGTGGAAATGAAAATGATATAGCCACTTTGGAAAATAGTTTGATGGTTTTTTTTTGTTGTTGTTGTAAAACTAAACATACTGATATCATACAATCCTGAAATCAGTCTCTTTGGTATCTACCAAAGGAGTTGAAAACTTATGCCCACAAAAATTACTACACACAGATGTTTACAGAAGCTTTATTCATAATTGCCAAAACTTAGAAGCAACTAAGGTGTCCTTGAGTAGATGGATTGATGAATAAGCTACGATACATCAGATGATAGAACATTATTCAGCACTAAGAAGAAATAAATTATCAAGCCATGAAAAATTACAGAGGAATTTTATATGTTCATTACTAAGTGAAAGAAACTAATCTGAAAGGCCAATTATATTGTACTATTTCAACTATATGATATTCTGTAAAAGACAACACTATAGAGACAGTAAAATGATCAGCGGTTGACAGAGGTTAGGAAAAACAGGGTGATGAATAAGTGGAATACAGGATTATTAAGGCATTGAAACTACTCTGTATGAAGCTATAATGAAGGAAACATGTCATTATGCATTTGTCTAAACCCATAGAAGGAAGATCACCATAAGTGAGCCATAACATGATCTATGGAATGGACTTTGTGTGGTAATGATGTGTCCATGTCGGCTCATCACTGAAACAAGTGTACACTCTCATGGGTGATGGCGTTCTCACCCATGGGTAAGGGTAAGGCATTCTCACGTGTGTGGAAGAGGGGACATATACTACATCTCTGTACCTTCTGTCCAAGACTGTGGTGAATCTAAAACTGCTCTTAGAAATAGAATCTATTAAAAATAAAATGTCCAGACATAAGTTAGGAATGACTTCACCCAAAAGACATTGCAATAAGGAGAGAAGAGACTTTTGAATAAGGATAGGGTCACTGAATCTCTGAAAATGATTATTAGCTCAGTTGGTAAAGAATCTGCCTGCAGTGCAGGAGATCCATGTTTGATCCCTGGGACTGGAAGATCCCCTGGAGAAGGAAATGGCAACCCACTCCAGTATCCTTGCCTGGAAAATCTCATGGACAGAAGAGCCTGGTGGGCTACAGTGCATGGGGTCGCAAAGAGTCAGGCACTACTGGGCGACTGACACTTACTTACTTACTGACCACAATATCTGCAGCATCACATAAGCTGGCAGACAAAGACTTCTCCTTTATAGAAGAAGTAAATAATGGCTGGAAGGGCTGATTGTGAGAAGTTCAGAGGAGCAGCAGCCTGACTGGATAACTGAGAGGGTGCACCATGTTTCAGCACTCAAGGAAGGGCCAAGGCTCAGGAGCCTGGAAGAAGGAAAGAACCTTGAGCCAAGTTTGGTCACATCAAGTCAATGGATGTTTTCTTTAGTTTGGTCAATGAGGACAAGTATTTCAACTCATTTACTTATAAGATAAAGAATAATGATCAGAAGGGTTTGTCTGAGCTTTTCCTAGGTTAGACAAGGGGTTCACCTTTGAGTCTCATCTAAGCCATATGGAGAAGGGTGGGTCTTGGCAGTAAGCCATTATCCAGAACACAAAAGAGTAAAGAGATTTCTTAGCCCCCCTGTTTTCTAGGATCATGGGGCTCAGGTAAATTTCAACACTGTTAAACTGTCCTTTATTCAAGATAAATGAATATCGCTCATCACTTAACAACACAGCATAGATAGAGAGTGAACCAGGGTCTAAGTAACAGCTTCCTGAGCACTCTTGCTGTCATTGTTCCTGCAAAAGTGGTTCAGCCAGCTATTGAGGGGTGATGACAAAAATCCATTGTTTAATTTCCTATATGGTAGGATTTCAAGAGCAGTGCCTAGAAAGAAAAATAAATATTAGTATAAGATGTTGCAGTAAGGAATTGAAACCTGAGGGGATCTAGCCCACTGGATTCTAACAGGTTGATGGATAGATATACTTCAGTTTTCTAGCACTGCTCACTCAGTTTCTTGAAGCTACAATTCAATGCTCTTGATAATGAGCAGTCTTGGTTATCTGTTGGTTTGTGACCTGAGTATAAAGGCCCAGACAGTGGCTTGTCCATGGAGAAATCCACTTCATGCATGGCTCACTGCAGTGAGAAGTCCTTCCAGATATACAGCAAATCATCAGGCTTCAGCTCACAGAGGTTATTCAAATCCTTGGAAAGGCCACCTAGATGGCTGATGGGAATCTGAGTGCCCAGGTTTTAGGTCTTGATGACTCCAAGTCAGAGGAAAGAGAGAAAAAATTGGAAACATTACTGAACTCAAGTTTGGGTTTTTTTTTTTAATTAATTTTATTTATTTTTTTATTTTTTAAATTTTAAAATCTTTAATTCTTACATGCGTTCCCAAACATGAACCCCCCTCCCACCTCCCTCCCCATAACATCTCTCTGGGTCATCCCCATGAACTCAAGTTTGGCTGCTCATTACTTTTAAGCCAACAATCAAGAGGCAAGTGTTAGTAGAAAGGAAAGATTCTTTACTCAGAAACGTGGACAATCTGGGGAGAAGGTGGACTCATGTCCAGAGACCAACACCAAAGTTTCTGCTTGGCTTTTAGGGATAAAGACAAACAATTTTAAAGTTTTAAAACAACTTTTAAAGGGATAAAGGAGAAACAATCTCAGTTAATTGTTCATGTACGGGGTCAAATTTCTTGCCACTTTTTCATTACGTATAGATCTGCTGACTTCTCCTGATCTTCCTTTGAATGTTGTTTTGCCCAAATGGAGAGTGAATCAATCTTTAACGACTTAATTCTTTATTCTTACTCCTTTTAATCCAGGAAAGGAATCAACATGTTAGGCAAGACATTGAGTACATTCAGTAAAGAAAATTTATGAGTTAGGTTAACTGTTGCTTAATGATCTTATTTTTAGGATTAAGGTTTAAAGGGAACAGAAATAAACAAGCAGGAAAGGGGGCAAAAGAGCTTTTTACAAATCCCCCCTTGTCAGACATCATTCCATTTCTATGGGATTAAGGGCAAAGGTCCATCTTCTGAAAATTCTCCATGCTGACATAAGGAGCTGTATTCTTAGAGTGGAAGATATTGACATGAGTCTGGATCATCCCTTTGCTGACAATTTCAGTTGCCTGGTTACATATACAGGCAGTGAAGCTAAAGTTATTTTGATGCCATAAAGATATAGATTATCATGACCAATGGTGTTAATCCCACTCTTTCATCAGACACCGAGTCTGTGACTCTACTGTCCTCATCATTAATAGCTCAAGCCTACTTTTCTGTGACTCTGGGAGGCATGAGAGATTTCAGCTTTTCTACAAGCAAGAGTCAGGAACATAGAGGGGCCTTTGTACCTGGAGAAGTCTCATAGGGTCCTGCTTGGTTCCAGAAATGTTAGTTTGGAAGCTTGAAGCCATATATTGGCATAAAGTGGAAGAACTGAAAATTAAGTAAGGATTGATCATTTATGCAAGATGATTGGACACAGTTCAATTTGTAGGCAGGTAACACAGAGAGAGGGGCTTCCCTGGTGGCTCAGTAAAAAATCTGCCTACTAATGCAGGATGGAGAAAGAAATGGAAACACACTGCAGTATTATTGCCTGGAGAACTCCATGAGCAGAGGAGCCTGGCGGGCTACAGTCCATTGGGTCACTAATGCAGGAGACAGCAGTTTGATCCCTGGGGTGGGAAGATCTCCTGGAGAAGGAAATGGCAATCAATTCCAATATTCTTGCCTGAGAAATCCCATGGACAGAGGGGCCTGGCAGGCTATAGACCATAGGGTTGCAAAGAGTCAGACACAACTTAGCAACTGAACAACAAGAAAAACACAGAGAGAAGTTAACTAAATCTCTGCCAGAGAAGTTAGAGTTTGCATCCATTTGTTGTCTGCAATTTACAAAGACGTTCAAAATAGCTCAAAGACAAGAAACAGTCAGAATCTGATAAGCCATAAGGGTGTGTTATTATTTTCTCTTGAAACACAAAATTCTTCTCTACATGTCAAAGAGGGTTGATAACAGTATAGGCTTCATGGTGTGGCCTTTGGCGAACTAAGCAGCCCAGAACAAAAAGCATGCCAGACTTATTCTTTCACACAGTGCTGTGTACAAGAGTGCTGAACAGATGTGAACTATTATTGTTACATTATTATTGGTGCTATGTTAGCTAAAATATCTTTGTTACATCTGGGTTTTTTTTTTTTTAATACAAAGATCGTATTTGCCCATTTCCTATTATTCAAGATAAACTCTTTAAGTAATTTGGTTTACTTCTTTCAAAATTGCATTTATTTGCATAAAAACATACAAGCCCAACGGAGAAGGCAATGGCAACCCACTCCAGTACTCTTGCCTGGAAAATCTCATGGATGGAGGAGCCTGGTGGGCTGCAGTACATGGGGTCGCTAAGAGTCAGACACGACTGAGCGACTTCACTTTCACTTTTCACTTTCATGCATTAGAGAAGGAAATGGCAACCCACTCCAGTATTCTTGCCTGGAGAATCTCAGGGACGGGGGAGCCTGGCAGGCTGCCATCTATGGGGTCGCACAGAGTCGGACACGACTGAAGTGACTTAGCAGCAGCAGCATACAAGCCCAAATGTCTAATAATCAGAGAATAAATAATCAAATGGCTTGTCCACCCAATGGTGTCATCAATGGTAGCCAAGACAGTCTAAAATTGGTTTTAATGATGTATAAATACAAGACACAGATGTATAGAACAGTCTTTTGGACTCTGTAGGAGAGGGAGAGGGAGAAGGTGGGATGATTTGGGAGAATGATATTGAAACATGTATAATATCATATATGAAATGAGTCGCCAGCTCAGGTTCAATGCATGATACTGGATGCTTGGGGCTGGTGCACTGGAACTACCCAGAGGGATGGTACAGGGAGGGAAGAGGGAGGGTGGTTCAGGATGGGGAACACCTGTATACTTGTGGCAGATACATGTTGATGTATGGCAAAACCAATACAATATTGTAAAGCAATTAACTTCCAATTAAAATACATAAATTTATTTAAATAAATAATAAAAAAACATAAAATTGCACAGCCAAATAAATAGGATAGATAGATGGATTTATAGATGGATAGGGAGGGATTAGGGGCAGGAGAAGGGGACGACAGAGGACAAGATGGCTGGATGGCATCACTGACCCTATGGACGTGAGTTTGAGTGAACTCCGGAGTTGGTGACGGACAGGGAGGCCTGATGTGCTGCAGTTCATGGGGTTGCAAAGAGTCGGACACGACTGAGCAACTGAAATAAACTGAACTGAACTGATCTGAGGTAGATTATTTTATCTGTTTAAAAATAACAGAAAGGACACTTG
>SJYO01031844.1:172320-260000 GCA_006410555.1 Capra ibex | reverse complement strand
ACTATAGAGTAACATCAACTGAACGTAAAGAGATTATTGCTCACTACAACTTATAGAGAAGTACACAAATAATCGGTATATATACAGAAAACTCTTTACAGACAACTCCAGAAAACGGGTGAAAAACTAACCCAAAAAGATCATAACTCAACACACTCGACGAACATACAAAACCTTTAATTAGGAAACAGTCAGTAAAGTAAACGATAATAAAAGAGGGTAAGACTCCCAACAGAAAAGTGAAACAAATATCAAAGGAAACGACACGTTTTCGAAAATTCAAATTGATCCACAGTGAATAAATAAAAACGAAAATAAAGGTAATAAGGTAATAATATAAGGTAATATAAGGTAATAGTTTAATATAATATAAGGTAATAAGGTAAATATAGGTATATAAATAAGGTAATAAGATCCTAGGTATTTCCTAGAACGATACTAAATACAGTGTGTCACAAGACGGGTACAAAAGAAGATTCTCAAAATATCAAAAATCAGAATGTAAATCCGAAGGGATCACCGAGTCTGTCATCTCGTAGACAGACGTTACGTCCTCTGGACCCAAGCTAGGGACCCAACCCTTCTAGGGGACCTCTTCCTTTACCGTAGGGTGAGGTCATAAGAACGGACCATTTAGGGTACCTGGACCTCGGACCATCAGATGGCAGGTACCCCAACGTTTCTCAGCCTGTGCTGACTCGCTGAAGTGAATCCAGAACTTAGGTAGAGTTTAAATAGAAACACATCCTAAAATCTTTCACAAGAGTAAAGGTAAGGAAGTACTTTTCTGTGAAGATGTCGTTGGGAGGAGTAGGAAACGGGCGTGAAGACCACGAGAAGAAGTGAGGAAGAGTCTTGGAGGAGACGGGGACGTAAAACAGGAATAGGACAGGAGACTGGACATAGGTTTCACTGCCAAACCGTCACCATTACTTCCATATCCTATCCTCTATCATTCTCCCTGTACCTGAGTGTGAGTGTGTGTGTTACTGGACTAAAGAATACGTCACGGCTCTGACTCGCGGGATAGTTTCAGGTGACGAAGTCTCTTCAGAAGAGACTTGAAGTCCGAAGGGAGTAAAGGTCAGACTCAATTCGTACGAGAGGGAACACTTGAATGATTTACCGTGTTTATACAGACAAAGGAGATGATGTTAATGCTCAAAGGGGTTCCCCCAACTGTCATAGAACAAGAAGAGGTTAAATAGGGTATAATAACCGTGTACCCGAAGGGACGACCGAGTCGTTATTTCTTAGAGGGACGTTACGTCCTCTAGGTCCAAGTTAGGGACCCTGTCCTTCTAAGGGACCTCCTCCCATACCGTTGGGTGAAGTCATAAGAACGGACCTCTTAAGGTACCTGTCTCTTCTAACGGTCCGATATCAGGTATCCCAGTGTTTCTCATCCTACACTGACTTCTCTGGATCGTACGTACATATACCGTGTTCCAGACTTTGTAACATCTTTAAATTATTTACGAACTTTTGCCTATACTACTGAAGAGGTCTATTTAATTAAACATGACGAAGATTGAGGTCCTTTTAAAATTCGATACATATATAAGTTACTTTGAGATAATTTTTACATAATACGAGGGGAAGAATTTTTAATTTGTTTTATGACTTACGTTCTCTGTCATTTAAGATGACCAGAACAACCTATTTTTGGTACACAACACCCTCGTCGGTTTGACTCGAACCTCGGAATAGGAGAGTGTATGACAAGTGTGTAAGAACACTTTCAATGAATTGAGAGGATTCTAAGTAAAAGAAGTAGACATTTTACCTGTGTTATCCTCTTGTCTAAATTATTCTCCATGACACGAAGGGACCACCGAGTCTCCAATTTCGCAGACGGAGGTTACGCCCTCTGGATCCAAGCTAGGGACCCAGCCCTTCTAGGGGACCTCTTCCTTTACCGTTAGGTGAGGTCATAAGAACGGACCTCTTAGGGTGCCTGCCTCTTCGGATCATCCAATGTCAGGTGCCCCAGTGTTTCTCAGCCTGTGCTGACTTGCTGAAGTAGTGGTGGTGGTGGTGGTGGTGACACTTCAGTTATATTCAGTTATTTACTCTTTCTGAATCTTTTCAAGAACCGTGTATCATTCATAAGTTATTTACACTCGACAATTACAGAAGTGAAAAAGGAATTACTGAGTCCTTGAAGTTATACACAGTGAAATTACGACACGAAATTATTTCACTACGTAAATCTTCGATAGTTCTATAGATTCCTTCAGACAGAAAGATCATTTACTTGAGTCTGACGACCCCAAAAAATTAGGAATACCGATAGTAAAAGAATAAAAGAACGAACGATAGTCGACTGTAAATAACGATTTTGGTACACAGAGAGGTGCCAAAACGGTGAGTTTAAAAATGATATAGTATGAATTGTAAGATACTTAATCCTTTTGTATGATGATTCAAAGAATCTTATTAGACCTTTCATTATCTATTCTGATACTTGATTTAGGATTAGTATTCCTTAAGAGTGTAGGTTTTTTATTTTTCATGCAATAATATACCTGTGTAAATAAAGGATCTACGTAAAACACGAAAGAAGGACAGTTGTCTTTTACGACATACAAAGACTCATTATTTGAAGACCCTATTAATTTCACCATAGAGTGAACGTACGGTAGACATCTTCCTATTATACCGTGTCACCTTTATCGTTTCTGTTGTCTCTAGACTCTGGTTTAAAACTAAGATGAACGAGTACACTTGAACTCGTTAAACAAATCGTAAAGACTCGAACTGAAAGAAGTGTAATTCTATTTTTGTGAAGACCTTATTATTCTGGATATCCTAATCTTTAACAACTACATTTATTGGTCACACGGTTATTTGTTATCCCGAGTTTTATATTATTAGTAATTTCAATAGTAGACAAGTAGGTATTAACAGAAATCACACGTTAGGTTTATAAATTTATAAAATTGAAAAGTGTCTGAATATAAAATGAGAGACTTTATGGAGATAAAACCGAAATATTGTTTAGAATTATAAAATGACCTAGTTATTACGGAACTATTTTACTTAATAGAGACAGACGAAAAGAAAAAATTGAAGGTAAATTTTTATTACAACTTATAATTTTAAAATTAAGTTATACAGATTTAATAAGTGTCTATCAAAACCATTTTCTTCTTAATTTTGAAAATAGGGAAAACAAGGGACTGACCTAAACTTATTAAACTTACCAGGACCGAACGACTTATTATGAGTAGGTCATACATAAGACGACTACCAAAAGAAACTTGTCAAGACAGAGGTAGACAGAGGTTTAGACAGAACGTAAAAAGTTTATTTATAATTATTTAATATCTACAAAAACAATTTGTCTGACTTAGAATTATTATTTTCCTTTGTTCTGTCCTCATTTCCTTTTGAAATATTTGACTTGTATGGGGTTACGACCAATTTTACTGTAGTCACCAAATAGATTAAAAATCCCCTGGTCATTCGTGTGTCAAATATATTACACAAAACGGATAACGAACTAGATCGGTAAAAAGTTATAAGTACATATTTACTACTATAGATTATATATATCGTCCGACATTTAAGATTAATCTAGTGTTGAAGGGTAAGAACCTTGTTATTTGATGTTATAATTAGTAAAACAGTGTAAGTTCTGTATGACCTGATGGAATAAACTAGGTAAAGGTTTAGATCAGATTTGACTCCATCTTAACAGAGAGTAAGGGGATTTTCTATCGACTCTTTATTCTCCAGCCATTTCCTCCTTGACTAAATAATACTGACCTACCGATAGAGACAGACTAATTAATGAGAAATGAAATTCTACGGATGTAAAATTTGAAGAGTAATAAACAGGAGAGTTTATTTTATATAGAAAGTCTAGAGACCTTGTACAAATTTTAATTTAAAATCAGGAAATTGTAAACTTTCGTCTCAAAGATGATCGAGTCTAAGTAATGACTAAAACGACACAGCGGATTTTAAATTAATATTTCTACTGTGAAATTAGGGTCACTTTGACCAACCAAATAATATTCACTCCTTGTTTTTACGGTTGTCTGTCTAGTCTCGAGGTCTTTATAAAAAAATTTAAAAAAGGTTGTCTTACTCAATATAATTGTACCTTTACATACGCGTTCATTTGAAGTTTACAATAAGAACATGGTCACATGTAAGTTTTCCCGTTACTATGGACTGTAACACCAAGGAAAAATCCGTGAATTATTGAACAACCTAGTAATTTGTAGTAAGCGAGGGACGAAAAGTACCTGGGAGCTCTATCAGTAATTGAGGTATCATTCCTTACCCTTGTTACCTCAATGACAGATTAACATCAATGTTAGAAGAGAGGGGACAATAGTACATAGATATATTGATTATAGTCTTCGAAATAATAAAGATGGTGGAGCCATCACTGACTACGGAAGTGACTTATTAAAAATTTAGACAAAATATTCTCTTTTGACAATATACGTAAACCATGTGTCTTACCGTAAAAAGTTAAACCCCCTTTTATTTTCAATTGTTATTTTATTAGGTATATTTTACTATTAAGTTTTGTTTGAACCTGTCATGATTTTTTTGTCATGACTTTTTATTGAGTCCATGTTTTGATATAAAAATTTTTATATTCGGTACAAATATTTTATTTGGAAAGAAAGACTAGTAATCAATCGAATTAAATATAAATGACTAAAACTTACGAAAAGAGGGTTACATGTTTTCACGTGTAAGATACTAAAATCAACAATTTATAAAATTCCATATAAAATTTTCATTTTTATACATGACAAAATTTTCATGAACGAAAATTCCAGTAATAAACTAACGGGATCCTTTCTCTCAACAACCTAAGAAAAGGGATAACTACCGAAGGTCTAATTTGGTATCTGATTTCCACTGTTTTATGTCGGGTGTTCGGTGTAAGTCGAGTTTCTATATCTACAAAAATATTTTTAAGTTAATTTGGTTTTGTGAATTTTAACTGAAGATTCTCTTTCGAATCTCTTTTAAAAACTGAAACCGAATCCGTTTATAAAGAGTCTATATTGTGGTTTCAAGTTAGAAATTTTTCTTTTTCTTACTATTTGACCTGAAATGGTTTTAATCTTTATATACGAGAAACTTTCAGTACAATCTTCTTACTTCTGTCCGTTGTCTGATTCTCTTTTATAAAAGGTTTAGTATTTAGACTATTTCCTGAACATAGGTCTTAAATATTTCCAGTGAGTTTTAAGTCATTTTCTTTTTAGTTGTTGTGTTAAATTTTTCTCTTCCCTACACTTTTTAGTGAAGTGGTTTCTTCCATATACCTACCCTTTATTCATGTACATTAGTACGAGTTGTAGTAATTACTAATTCCTTTAACGGTCCATCACGATCACTATTTCATGGATGAACGGTTACGTCCTTTGATGAATTCTCTGTGTCCAAGGTAGAGACCCAGTCCTTCTAGGGGACCTCCTCCCGTGTCGTTGGGTGAGCCCATAAGAATGGACCTCTTAGGGTACCTCTCGTCTCGGACCGTCAGGTATCCCAGCGTCGAAATTTTTTTTGAATGCTATGGTTTACTTTCCTATACTTCATTGATATTGAGGATAAGTAACCTACCTGACTTTTATAAAAAGGTTCACCTTTGAAGTATATGTGAATTTGTATTTGAATGGTGTATTGGGTATTTGGGGTGAGAATTCATAAGTGTGTTTACTTTAATTTTGAATTTAAACGTGTTTTTAGGCGTGTACTTACAAATAATCATTAGTTGTTTTATACTTTTGTCGTGTTTATCAAAAGTAGACCCTTTACCTATTTGTTTAGTACCGAATAGACAGGTTACCCTACCTTATGATGAGTCGTTACTTTTCTTGTTTAATGATTATTTACTTAATTGACTCTACATAGAGATTAATTTAATTTACTTTCCTTGGCCTCAGATTTTCGATGTATGTAGTACTAAGATAAATACTCTAACAACCTTTCTGTTTTGATATCTATATTTTATCTTTGTTTTTGTGATCAGTGGTCCACAACCCCTATACCTCCTTCTTATATCACGTTTTCCTATGTTCCTTTTAAACCTCTACTACGTTAACAAATAGAACTAACACCACCACCAATGTGTTGAATGTACAGACACTTAAGAGTCTTGAAGTGTTAATTGTCCCTTTAAAAATGATATACATTTAACTTGATAAAATTCTTCTATATCCACTTTTACCGTGTTATTAAGTCTTTAAAATGTACAATGATGACTAATAAAAGGGACCTCATCCTTTACCGTTGGGTGAGGTCATAAGAACGGACCTCTTAGGGTACCTGTCTCCTCGGACCAGTCTGTGTTGACTCGTTGATTGTGTGACTAATGAGATAAACCCCCTTTTTTCTCCTTTTGGTCCATTGTGATCCTGTTATAAAACAATAAGTTGTTCATAAATACTTCGTGGTTAACATAAAAGGTTACTCAGTCGAGAGACTCTTTCTACCTTCCGTCCTCCTCTTCCCCCACTGTCTCCTACTCTACCAACCTACCGAAGTGGTTGAGTTACTTGTACTTAAACTCGTTTGAGATCTTCTGTTACTTCCTGTCCCTTTGTACCGTACGAAGACACCCCAGTGTTTCTCAGACTGTCCTGAAACGTTGACTTGTTGTTGTTGACATTCAATTCATCATAAGATTTGTTACTTTTACAACAATCCTTATTTCGTTTGTTCTTAGAAGTTCGAAGACCTGAATATAAGGTCTTCTTCCTCTGTGTTAATGGTGTATGTGTACATTTGATCTGCCAATCAGTCTACGACTACTCACGACCTCTCTTATTATTTCGTTTCTCAACTGTCTCAGTTTTCAACTTCTAACTTTACATTTTATTGTATCTATTCCTTTCGAAGTGACTCTTCCACGTAAACTTGTTTGTCGACTTCCTCTACTCTCGTGATCTATACGTAAAAAGACATAAGTCCTTCTCCCTTTGTGTTCCCGTTTCCGGAACACTGTTCTCACATGGTCCATACGAATTCCTCTGTATGTAATCGGGTACACGGACTTAATCTTACTCCCCTCTTCTTCTTATTGTCCTCTACAGTCTTTTAATTTTCCTCGGTCCAACTCGTACCGAAACAAAAGTAACAATGCTTTTCGATAATTTACACAAGTCTTATCTTTACCGTAATAAACTGATGGCAATATTGTGATCTAATACCACCTTTTTCATCTTCATCGTTCCAATTCTACGATAATGTCTTTAGTTCTACTCTTTATTACTACTGAACCTATTCTCACACGTGTCATCTCTATCACTTTACAAGTTAATATAATAGAAACTTTCCGTTTTGGTTGTCCTATACGTTTATAAACATTCTATACCCGACTTTTTCTCTCTTTAGTTTCTACTGATATTTCAAAAAATGATATTTTCTTTCTTTCACTTTCACTTCAGCGAGTCACTACAGGCTGAGAAAGGTTGGGGTACCTGACATCGGATGGTGCAAGGAGGTAGGTACCCTAAAAGGTCTGTTCTTATGACTTCAGCCAAAGGTAAAGGAAGAGGTCTCCTAGAAGATCTGGGTCCCTAGCTTGGTCTCAGAGGACGTAACATCCGTCTGCGAAATGGCAGACTCAGTGGTCCCTTCAGAATATCTTGACTTCTATAGTAGATGACTCTTCTTCATCTAAACCCCTAGCTCTTTTAGTTAACACAGTTTATGACACCAATACAGTTCTGTCTATTCCTAATTCTTAGTTCGTTACTTAAATTGTTTTACCTCTATTATTCACTGGAACTATTCTCTTTATTGTCACCACAACATTTCCGTTTACGGAGTAACCTAATCCTAGGTCTTAGTTTACTCTCTTTGAATTTTATCATTTATTTACGGTAAGAAAATTTTTCTCAAAACAACAGTTCTTTTCATCGTTTTATACTACCGTCGACCTCCTCATAGTTTCTTACACCACAGTTTCTCCAAAAATTAAAAACAAGAAAACGTTCTCCTTTCCTATAGATCAAAGTTCGTCCACTATAACAAGTTTCCCCTTTAATTATTATACCCTGTTGATCCTTTTTGACGACTTTTGGACAACAACTTGTTCTATCTCCCTTGTCCCAGATTGCCTGTTCAACTCTTAAATAAGGCAAGATCTTTGGGTCAAGTAGATGTCTTCACTTCCGTAGACCCATCTCTACGAACATATCCAGGTGTCTATCTACATCATTAACTTCGAACACTTTTAATTAAAGACTAACTAAGACAAAAGAGTCACTCTATCATTCCTACTCTCACTCTGGTCCTCTCTTCCACTGACTTCAAACATTTCCTATCTCCTCAACGTTTTATCAGTAAAACTACTCACTCTTCCACCTACTTAGGTCGGTAGACCAGTTTATTTTTCCTTTTTAACCTCTTGAAACAGGAAGTAACGGTGTATCGTTAGAATAAAAAGTGACATGGGAAAGTACAGACCCTTTGTTTGTCTGTACTTGTTTGACTTGTTTGTCGTCTTGTCGTCGACTTGTTTGTAAATATACTCCCTTGATTCTCAGTTAGTCAAGTTAAGTCAAGGTAGTAAGTCAGGAGAGGTTGAGAAACACTGCGGTGCCTGACGTCGTACGGTCCGGAGGGACAGGTACTGTTTGATGACCTCAAATGGTTTTGAGTACAGGTAACTTAACCACTACGGTAGTTTAGTAGAGTAGGAGATAGCAGGGGAAGAGGAGAGTGGAAGTTAATAAGGGTCGTAGTCCCAGAAAAGCTTACTCAGTCGAGAAGCGTAGTCCACCGGTTTCATAATCTCAAAGTCGAAGTTGTAGTCAGGAAGGTTACTTATAAGTCCTGACTAAAGGAAATCCTTACTGACCAACCTAGAGGAACGTCAGGTTCCCTGAGAGTTCTCAGAATAGGTTGTAGTATCAAGTTTTTGAAGTTAAGAAACCACGAGTCAAAAGAAATATCAGGTTGAGAGTGTAGGTATGTACTGATGACCTTTTTGGTGTCGAAACTGATCTACCTGGAAGCAACTGTTTCATTACAGAGACGAAAAATTACAGAGACAGATTCAACCAGTTGTGAAAAGAGGGTTCCTCATTCGTAGAAAATTAAAGTACTGACGTCAGTGACAGACGTCACTAAAACCTCCGGTTTTTTTATTTCAGACTGTGACAAAGGTGACAAAGAGGTAGATAAACGGTACTTCACTACCCTGGTCTACGGTACTAGAAACAAAAGACTTACAACTCGAAATTCAGTTGTAAAAGTGAGATGAGAAAGTGAAAGTAGTTCTCCAAGAAATCAAGAAGAGTGAAAGACGGTATTCCCACCACGGTAGACGTATAGACTCCAATAACTATAAAGAGGGTCGTTAGAACTAAGGTCAAACACGAAGGAGATCGGGTCGTAAAGGGTACTACATGAGACGTATATTCAATTTATTTGTCCCACTGTTATATGTCGGAACTACATGAGGAAAAGGATAAACCTTGGTCAGAAAACAAGGTACAAGTCAAGATCGACAACGAATAACTGTACGTAAGTCTAAAGAGTTCTCCGTCTAGTCCACCAGACCATAACGGTAGAGAAAGTCTTAAAAGGTATCAAATAATACTGGGTGTGACAGTTTCCAAACCGTACCAGTTATTTCGTCTTTATCTACAAAAAGTCCTTGAGAAAACGAAAACACTACTAGGTCGTCTACAACCGTTAAACTATAGACCAAGGAGACGGAAAAGATTTTGGTTGAACTTGTAGACCTTCAAGTGTCAAGTACATAACAACTTCGGACCGAATCTCTTAAAACTCGTACTGAAATGATCGCACACTCCACTCACGTTAACACACCATCAAACTCGTAAGAAACCGTAACGGAAAGAAACCCTAACCTTACTTTTGACTGGAAAAGGTCAAGACACCGGTGACGACTCAAAAGGTTTAAACGACCGTATATCTCACGTCGTGAAAGTGTCGTAGTAGAAAGTCCTAAACTTTATCGAGTCGACCTTACGGTAGTGGAGATGATCGAAACAAGCATCACTACGAAGGATGCCGGGTGAACTGAAGTGTAAGGTCCTACAGACTGAGATCCACTCACTAGTATGGTAACACTAATAGACATAGTACTCCTAGTAAAAACATGTCAAGAAGACACATAAGAACGGTTGAGAAGGATTATAGAAGACGAAGAAAATCCAGGGATGCTAAATCAGTAAATAACTCGGGTAGAAACGTACTTTACAAGGGAACCATAGAGATTAAAAGAACTTCTCTAGAGATCAGAAAGAGTAAGATAATAAAAGGAGATAAAGAAACGTAACTAACGACTCCTTCCGAAAGAATAGAGAGGAACGATAAGAAACCTTGAGACGTAAGTTAACCCATATAGAAAGGAAAAGACGAAACGAAAAGAGAAGAGAAGAAAAGTGTCGATAAACATTACGGAGGAGTCTGTCGGTAAAACGAAAAAACGCAAAGAAAAAGGACCCCTACCAGAACTAGGGACAGAGGACATTTTACAGTACTTAGAGGTAGGTATGAAGTAGTTCGTGAAATAGTCTAGATCAGGGAACTTACGTAAAGAGTGAAGGTAACACATTAGCAATCCCCAAACTAAGTATGGACTTACCAGATCACCAAAAGGGGGTGAAAGAAGTTAAATTCAGACTTAAACCGTTATTCCTCAAGTACTAGACTCGATATCAGTCGAGGGTCGGAACAAAAACGACTGACATATCTCGAAGAGGTAGAAACCGACGTTTCTTATATTGGTTAGACTAAAGCTACAACCGGTAGACCACTACAGGTACACATCTCAGAAGAGAACACAACAACCTTCTCCCACAAACGATACTGGTCACGCAAAGGACCGTTTTGAGATAATCGGAAACGGGACGAAGTAAGATATGAGGTTCCTGTTCAAACGGACAGGTCACAAAGAACTGAAGGATGAAAACATAAGGTCAGGGGATATTACTTTTCCTGTTGAAAAAACCCACAATCAAGATCTTCCAAAACATCTAGAGGTATCTTGGCAAGTTGAAGTCGAAGAATTCGTAAGGACCAACCCCGTATCTGAACCTAATGACACTATAACTTACTAAAAGGAACCTTTGTTTGTCTCTAGTAAGAGAGTAAAATCTCTAACGTAGGTTCATGACATAAAACCTGAGAAAACAACTGATACTATAGATGAGGTAAAGAAGATTCTCAGTTATCTACCACTATTATAACTATCCTCGATAATAATAACTTGTAGATCATATACGTTTTGTAAGATATATTTATTGGAAATTAAGAGTGTTATAGGAACGTTTCATTCATTCATAACAATGGGACGTATGTGCCTTTTCTTTTGGTTTGACACCTCTTCCATGACATCAACTTTAAAGTGTTGATCCTCACAGTGTTAATAGTGAATTTGGGTCCAGAAAAGGAAAGTTGTCCCTCAAACCTTCACTAGTAGGAACAAGTCACCGTTTCTTTCTAGGAACAATTCAGAAAGAAAGACAAGACTGTATGGACTCTCTATCTATTTAAGGGTATTAATTGTCATACTGACACAAGGGTAGACATTGTTCCTCTCTTAATATACAGATTGAAAGGTTTCCTTCGTATCAAACTTTTTTTTCTATTAAACCTCTACTAACCCTTGGAGAGTCTTGGTCTTTTTTTGTGACGGGTGGAAACGTAAGTCAGAAAAAACAACTCCCACCGAGAGGTATTACCAGTTTTACCTATATTTAGATGGACCATAAAAAATTTATAAATGTATTTAATCTCTTCGACTTATCTGGAGGTAGTCACTGACGACTCCTGATCTCCTTTTTACCCTTACTACGAAGGTCTGAGTCTTACAGTGAAATAGTTTTTAAATTCTTACAGACCTCTCTGACTGGAGTTAGAAGTCATGATAAGATACAATAATTATACTCCTAAGTTCTAGTGAATCTTTTTATTTACCTCCGGGAATCTTCGGTTGTGACCATGTGATTTTTAGACAGTCTAATAAAAAGACTAACCAACGAGTTTCATTTAGAGAAGTTTTCCTTAAACTACTCTGAAAAGTCCAGTAGAAACACTTTTTCTAGTAATTCATATGTGAAGTACCATCACGTTTATCAAATTTTTTTACTGGTACTAATAATCCATATTTTATTCGATATTTCTATATAACATGTTACACCCCTTATATCGTTTATAAAGTATTATTGATATTTACTTCGTATTTATAATTTTTGACATTTGATGAAATGATATGTGGACATTGTAATATATATATATATATATAGTTGACATGAAGTTATTTTTTAAAAATTTTGTATGGTATACGATTTGGTTGTTTAGAGTTATTTAGACTTAAGTATAATATATCATATACAAACGACTTTTGTCTTTATAATTTAATGTTTAATTATGATTTTTCTATAGACTTTTATAAACTTTACGATCATTTGATTTTTTGTACGAAACTTTATTTAATATCCGGTTTCTTTTTAAATGTTCACTTTAATCTTTTTCGAAACTCAACTTACTTTTACTTTAGTGTTATATAGTCTTACACATCTTACGTCTATCGTGTTATGAATCGTTCTTTAAATATCGTAATTTACGAAAAAAAGTTTTCAGATTTTAGTCGACAGATTTAACGGTAGAGTACTTCGATTTTTATTTCTTTATTTTGTCGTTCAATTTGGTCTCGTTTTTCTTCTTCCCTTTATTTAAAGTCTTAACGTTAGTCACTTAATCTTTTGTCTTTTTGTTATCTCTTTAAATTACTTTTTTTACGTCCGAAAAACTTTTATACTTATTTGACTATTTGGAGATCAATTACCTTTCTTTTGTAGATCAGTTACTTTCTTTTGTTTAATCTTTATACTCTCTATTTTCTTTCTCATGGTAATAGTTAGTATACCTTAAATTTTATTACTACTCTGATAATTTTTTAAAATTGTTATTTAAACTGTTGAATCTACTTTATTTGTGTGAAGACCTTTAGTGAATTTAGTGATTTAGACTGTATTTTTAATCTTTTAAACCTATCAGTATAAATAGTTACTTTGACTTAAGTATTAAATATTGTAAGAATGTTTGTTTTGAGGTATTGGTTCAACGAAGTGTCCATTTAATAAATTTTATGAATTCCTTCTTTACTTTTGATCTTTTCCAGTCAAAAGTAAAGTAAGGGTTTCTTTCCGTTACGCTTACTTACAAGTTTGATGACGTGTTAGCGTCAGTAGAGTGTGCGATGGTTTCGTTACGAGTTTTAAGAGGTTCGGTCCGAAGTTGTTATGCACTTGGCACTTGAAAGTCTACAGGTTTGATCTAACTCTTTTCCGTCTCCTTGGTCTCTAGTTTAACGGTTTTAGGCGACCTAGTAGTTTTTCCGTTCTTAAGGTCTTTTGTAGATGAAGACGAAATAACTGATACGGTTCCGGAAACTAACACACTTAGTGTTGTTTGACACTTTTTAAAAATGTCTCTACCCTTATGGTCTGGTGGACGGGACGGAGGACTCTTCAGACACACGTCCAGTTCTTCGTTGTTCGTCTTGACCTGTACCTTGTTGTCTGACCAAGGTATAGTCCTTTCCTCATGTAGTTCCGACGTATAACAGTGGAACTAATAAATTGAATATACATCTCATGTAATAATGTTTTACGACCCGACCTACTTTGTTTTCGACCTTAGTTCTGAGGTTTTCTTTATAGTTATTGGAGTCTATACGTTTACTGTGGTGGAAATACCGTCTTTCGTTTTTTCTTGATTTCTCGGAGAACTACTTTCACTTTCTCGTCTCACTTTTTCAATCGAATTTTGAGTTGTAAGTCTTTTGATTCTAGTACCGTAGACCAGAATAGTGTGTCGTTTATCTACCCCTTTGTTGTCTTTGTCACTTTCTGAAATAAAACCCCCGAGGTTTTAGTAACGTCTACCACTGACGTCGGTACTTTAATTTTCCCCGAACGAGGAACCTTCTTTTCGATACTAGTTGGATCTGTCGTATAATGTTTCGTCTCTGTAATGAAATAGTTGTTTCCAGGTAGATCAGTTTCGACACCAAAAAGGTCATCAGTACATACCTATATTCTCAACCTGATATTTCTTTCGACTCACGGCTTCTTAACTACGAAAACTTGATACCACAACTTCTTATGAGAACTTTCAGGGAACCTGACATTCCTCTAGGTTGGTCAGGTTGGATTTCCTTTAGTCAGGACCTATAAGTAACCTTCCTGACTAGGGCTTCGACTTTCAGGTTATGAAACCGATCAATTACCCTTCTTAACTGAGTGAACTTTTCTGGGACTACGACCCTTTCTGACTTCCGTCCTCCTCTTTCCCTAATCTCTCCTACTCTACCAATCTACCGTAGTGACTGAGCTACCTGTACTCAAACTCATTTGAGGTCCTCAACCACTACCTGTCCCTTCGGACCACACGATATCAGGTATCCCAGGGTTTCTCAGTCTGTGTTGACTTGTTGACTTGACTTGACTTCCTTCTTTATTACGGTTCGGATAGTAAAAAAGTGTCTTTTATTCCCTACACTTAATATCAAAAGTTGAGTAAGATCCTCGAGTTATAATGGAAATATGGTTTCGGTCTGTTGTTGTAGTTTTCTTTTCTTTTGATGTCCCTGAAGGGACCACCAGGTTACAAATCCTGAGTCGTGAAAGTGACGACACCGGGGTCCAAGTCAGGGACCAGTCCCTAGATTCGTGGTACTCGACGTACCGTGTCGACTTTTTCCCTTTTTTTTTCTTTTGATATCTGGTTATAAGAAGAACTCGTGTCTGAATTTTAGTAATTATTTTATAATCGTTTAGTTTATGTCTTTTATTATAATCTGTTATATAGGAGTTGATCTAAATAGGATCTCTACTTCAAAAGTAATTATAAACTTATAACTTACTATATCAAAAGGTATAATTATTTATTATTACTTTTGGGTCTTCCAACAAAGTTAAATTGTTTTCTACACGTCTAAGTTCTAGTAACCATGTGACTTTTGATTCTATAACGATCCTATTACTCTCTTTTGGATATGTTTATATCTCTATATGGTACGAGTACCTAACCTTTGAGTTTCAATGTTATAGTCAAGAGGGATTTAAGTATACGTCTAAGTCACGTTAAGATTAGTTATAAGGTCGTCAGAAGAAGTATCTCTAACTGTTCAACTAAGATTTAAATATACCTTTACGTTTAATAAGACTTTTGTTTCCCTTTTCTACCTTCTTAATACGATGGACGAAGTATAATAAAAGGATGTTTTTAACTTTCTCACTCTATGATTACCTTGTATCTGTATATCTAACTTGTCTTATTTAACTGGTTTTTTTGGGAAGTATAAATACGAGGTCAATTAAAAGTTGTTTCTACGGTTCCGTTAAGTTACTCTTTTTGTATTCGAAAGTTTTTGAGAACAATCTTGTTGACCTGCAGGTACACTTTTTTTTTACTTGAAGCTAGTACTACTGAAGTATATAGGTTTTTCCTTAAACTTTACCTACTATTTGCATCCACATTTTGATATAAATATTTTGTCTTATTTGTTCTTACAAAAACACTCGGATTCACTCCGTCTCAAAATGATTTGTCCCGTGTTTACAGTGTTTGATACTTTTCTTTTATCTTTTAAGTTAAACTTATCTTAAGTTTTACAGACTAAAATCTTTCTGTGTTAGACCTTTTTCTTTGTTCAGTTTTGATTCCTTTTATGACTTTTATACATATAGTCTATTTCCTAAACATAGTCCTCATATTTTTATTACAAATGTTATATTATTATTTATCTATCTTCTTTTGAGAGTAATTTTTACTCGTTTACTAATCTCGTCTACGACGTGTTTTTTCTATTTGTAGGGTGTCTGTACTTTTAAAAATTTACAAGTCATAGTCAGTAGTCTCGTTACTTTTAATTTAACGTTATGTAATAGTAATATACGTTTGATTTTAAATATTTTAATTTTCTGACGTTTTAGTTCATAAGTACTGATACACCTTTTGAAAGACAAGAGTATGAGGACTACCCTCACATTTTACTATGAGGGTAAAACCGTTTAAAAACACGTATGGAAGGTGAAAGATATGATGGGTAGTTAAGACAATAATCAATAATCGGGGTTCCTTTATTTTAGTTTCATTTCAGTTCTGAACGTGTAATTACAACTATCGTCGAAATTTATATTATTGGGGTTTAGACCTTTATTGGGTTTATAAGTAGTTGTCCATTTACCTATGTTGGTTAAAACCATAAAGGTATTTACCTTATAATGAGTATTGGTTATTTCCTTACATGATGACTTTACGAGTTTGATGGTGTGTTAACGTGAGTAGAGTGTACGATCATTTCATTACGAGTTTTAAGAGGTTCGGTCTGAAGTCGTTATGCACTTGGCACTTGAAGGACTACAAGTTCGACCAAAATCTTCTCCGTCTCCTTGGTCTCTAGTTTAATGGTTGTAGGCGACCTAGTAACTTTTTCGTTCTCTCACGGTCTCTTTGTGGATAAAGACGAAATAACTGATACGGTTTCGGAAACTGACACACCTAGTGTTAGTTGATACCTTTCAAGGCTCTCTCTACCCTTATGGTCTGGTGGACTGGACGGGGAACTCTTTGGATATACGTCCAGTCCTTCGTTGTCAATCTTGACCTGTACCTTGTTGTCTGACCAAGGTTTATCCTTTTCCTCTTGCAGTTCCGATATATAACAGTGGGACGAATAAATTGAAGATACGTCTCATATAATACTCTTTACGAAGTGACTCCTTCGTGTTCGACCTTAGTTCTAACGACCCTCTTTATAGTTATTGGAGTCTATACGTCTACTTTGGTGGGAATACCGTCTTTCACTTTTCCTTGATTTTTCGGAGAACTACTTTCACTTTCACCTCTCACTTTTTCAACCGGATTTCGAGTTGTAAGTCTTTTGCTTCTAGTACCGTAGTCCAGGGTAGTGAAGTACCCTTTATCTACCCCTTTGTCACAGTCTGAAATAATAAAACCCGAGGTTTTAGTGACGTTTACCACTGACGTCGGTACTTTAATTTTCTGTGAATGAGGAACCTTCCTTTCAATACTAGTTGGATCTATCATATAACTTTTCGTCTCTGTAATGAAACGGTTGTTTCCAGGTAGATCAGTTCTGATACCAAAAAGGACACCAGTACATACCTACACTCTCAACCTGACACTTCTTCCGACTCACGGCTTCTTAACTACGAAAACTTAACACCACAACCTCTTCTGAGAACTCTCAGGGAACCTGACGTTCCTCTAGGTTGGTCAGGTAAGACTTCCTCTAGTCGGGACCCTAAAGAAACCTCCCTTACTACGACTTCGACTTTGAGGTCATGAAACCGGTAGAGTACGTTTCTCTACTGAGTAACCTTTTCTGAGACTACGACCCTCCCTAACCCCCGTCCTCCTCTTCCCCTGCTGTCTCCTACTCTACCGACCTACCGTAGTGCCTGAGCTACCTGCACTCAGACTCACTTGAGACCCTCAACCACTACCTGTCCCTCCGGACCGCACGACGCTAAGTACCCCGACGTTTCTCAGCCTGTACTGACTCGTTGACTTGACTCGACTTGACTTGATGACTTTGTGTGTTTTTTATACCTACTTAATTATCGAAAGGACCACCGAGTTTGTCATTTCTTAGAAGGACGTTACGTCCTCTGGACCCAAATTAGGGACCCAGTCCTTGTTAGGAACCAATTTCCTGACCGATGGGTGAGGTCATAACAATGGACTTCTTAGGGTATCTGTATCCTTGGACATCCAGATGTTAGGTACCCCAACGTTTCTCAGTCTGTACTACCTCACTGATTGTGAAAGTGAAGTTCATGTAAGTGTTGACAAAAAAATTTAATTTTTAAAAAATGACTTCATACATCAACTGAATATTACGACACAGGAGTGTACCTGAAAGGAGTCTCGTACATACGTCTGTGTTTCTCTGTCGAGAGACCTTATGGAAAGAATACTCCTGTAATTAGGATAACCAATTCCCGGGTGGGAATAATGGAATATATTTGAATTAATGAATCTCCGGGATAGAGGTCTATATCAGTGTTACCTCCAATCCCTAAGTTTTATACTTAAGATTGACCTGTGTTTGTAAGTCAGGGATTCTTCGTATTACGAAATACACACGAACACGAATCAACGAGTCAACACGGACTGAGAAACGCTGGGGTACCTGACATCGGGTGGTCCAAGGAGACAGATATTTAACAGTTTTGTATATCTTTACTTGAGAATTTTACCCATGTAGAACGACACAATTTATTACGAAGTTTTTTACAAACAAACCTTTATCATATTAAGTTCGTCATCTACGTTTATTTGTCTAATATATCTAGTTCCTTATTTTATTAGCGTAGTGGTAAAGATTCAAAGTATAGTGTATATCCTATACTTATCTAATATAGAGAAACCCCTCTCTTTTTATGGTAATTTTATAAGTATTCTTAAATTAGTTGTCAAAATCCTCGAATTTTTTATAGGATACTACTTGTCAATTCTCTTTGACTCAACGAGACGAACCTTGTCCTTTTTGTACTACCACTCTATTCCGTTTCTATCTATAGAAGTCCATAAACTATTGACGATACTTCTTTCAATTCACTGAGTCTCAGATACATTCACATCTTCCATCTATACCTACCAATCTGCTTTCAATGTTACCTTTGAAATTTCGAGTCAAACTGTTTCATGGAAGTTTATTACACAACAGGGTGTTATAAGAGTTGAAATCTTTATTCACTAAACTAGTCCCCTTTCGTTATGGTCATTGACAGTAAAGGTATTATAAAGTCTTATTAATAGTAAGTTCGAAATTATTGAAACGTATACTAATTCATACAGTTAAAGTGAAACAACGTTCAAAGTGATGATATGATTTATTGGGACAAGAACGTAAGAGTCAAAAAAAGTAAAAATAATGTTTTGTACTAGGAGGTGAGTATTCAATTTTGTCTCTCTTATAACGAGTCGTTGTGATACATGTGAACGATTTACGACACCTTCTTCACTTTTTAAGTGACCTATAAAAAGATATTACCTGATTAAAAATCATGTAAAATTTAGTTTATATACTTTGAAAATGACGTTTATAAACTTTTTTTGTAAAAGACATATCACGGTACATTTACGATACGTGGTAGTGGTTTCTCTTCTTTACCATAAAGTTAAATCCTTAAGTTCACCAAAATAACATTATAAAACACAATGTAAAATTTTAGACTTATATGAGTCCAGTCTAAACCCCTTTTTAATTTTTCGGTCAAAATAATAATTATCGTTGTTTAGTATGTCGTTAACATATTGTTTAAGGAAAAATAGGAAGGAAACTTAAGTCTCTCTTCATAAGTTCCACATAGTCAAGTCAAGTCAAGTCGGTGAGTCATTACAGACTGGGAAACACTGTGTTACCTGACCTCGTACGGTCCGGGGGGACAGGTAGTGGTTGAGGTACTAAGTATTTATATGTCAATATACTTAGTGTTCATATTGGAGGGTGTTTGCATCTAAAAATGAAATGAAATTTTTCTGTAGAATTAGTGAAAATCGACATGTCAAGTCACCGTGATTTATGTAAATATTTAACGTTGGTAGTGGTAATAGGTAGAGATAAAGAAAAGTAGAACATTTTAACATTAAGGTACGAGTAATTTGTTATTGAGGGGTAAAAGGAGAGAGGGATCAGAGATTCCTGATGGTAAGATGAAAGACAGAGATACTAAAACCGATAAAGTTAATGGAATTTATTCCCTTTAGTATATCGTAAACAGAAAAACACTTACTGAATAAAGTGAATTATATTACAGAAGTTCCTACTAGGGATAACATCATATACAGTCTTAAAAGAAGAAAGATTCCCATTATCAGGTAACATACATACATATATAGTGTAAAACGAACAGGTAAATAAATAGTTACCTGTGAACTCTCCGAAGGTGTAAATTCGATAATATTATTTGTTCCGACGATAGTTGTACCCACATGTTTATATGGGATATTTATATGAAGACGAAAGTTAAAAAAACATATATATGGGTTTTCACCTTAAAGATCTAGTATATCATCAAGATAATAATTAAAACCTCTCAAGACGGTGTAACAAAATGTATCACCTAAATGTTGAAGTGTGAGGTTATCAGGTGTTTCCAAGGTTAAAAAGGTGTAGGAGTGGTTGAAAGAATAAAAGATAAAAAAAGTATCATAGATAGGATCACCCTGACTTCACTATAGAGTCACATCAAAACTAAACGTAAAGGGATCACTAATCACTACAACTCGTATAAAAGTACACGAATAACCTGTAAACACATAGAAGAAACCTGTTGGTAAATTCATTTGGTTATAAATTTAATCCAGTAAAGATAAAAATAACAACTTAAAAACCACAAGAAATATATAAGACCTATAGTTAGGGAATAGTCTAAGTATTAAAAGTTTATAAGAGGAGATAAGATACCCAATAGGAAAATGAGACAACTATCATAAAAAAAATTTCCAGTGGTCCGAAAAATAACGTCAATTTCGTCTGAGTTTGTCTTACCAGAGTCGAGTTCTTCCCTATCGGACCCCGTAATTATCACAAAACTACGGTTTAAAATGTCTCACTTCATTCTTTCTTTTTGTGGTTATGTGATATAATTACGTATATATGTCTTAAATCTTTCTACCGTTGTTATTGGGATATGTACTCTGTCGTTTTCTCTGTGTCTATATTTCTTGTCTCCTGAGACACCCTCTTCCGTTCCCACCCTACTAAACTATCTGATCGTAATTTTGTACATATAGTGGTATACACTTCATCTAGTAGTGAGGTTCAAGTTACGTACTTTGTCCCGTGAGTTTCGGTCACGTGACCCTGTTGGGACTCCCTACCCTACCCCTTCCTCCCCCCGAGTCTTACCCCCTGTGTACATGTGGGTACTGACTAAGTACAGTTACATACCGTCTTTGGTGATGTTATAACGTTTCATTAATCGGAGGTTAATTTTATTTATTTATTTAAAATTTTTTATTAAAACTAAAAGTACTTAAGTTAAACAGATAATTATAAAAAAAGAAAACAACGGACACTGTAACCCGAAGAATAAAGAAGAACTAAATGAGAATCATCCAGTATACAAAGATGTCTAAATAGGTAAAGAAGATGTAACAGTTTATAAAAGTGTATATTAACAATTATGAGTAAAGACGATTAGTAAAACACACCCTAATCGACATTATAACCTCTTCCGTTACCGTGAGGTGAGGTCATGAGAACGAACCTTTCAGGGTACCCGCCTCCTCGGACCATCCGACGTCAGGTACCCCGGCGTTTCTCAACCTGTGTTGACTCGCTGAAGTGAAAGTGAAAAGTGAAAATACGTAACCTCGTCCTTTACCGTTGGGTGAGGTCACAAGAACGGACCTCTTAGCCCCCTCGGACCACCCGACGGTAGATCCCCCAACGTGTCAGCCTGTGCTGACTTCACTGAATCGTCGTCGTCGTCAGTATATTACCAAATATTATTGTTACTTTTACTTATTTATTATTGATGTATGTTAATATACCTACTTATAAAGTTTGTATTACAAATCACTTTTTGTTTGGTGTCGTATACTGAGTCTTTTTGGATTAGATACCCCAATCTTACCACCAACGAAAACTTTTTCCCACCTCCATCATTGACCCTCCATGACTTCTTCCTTCGACTACACGATCGTTACGAAATAAAGGATTAGACCCTTCACCGGTATATTTACATAATTGAAAAATTATTGACTAACTCAAGAATGTACACATGAAGAAACATGTTAAGTCATTTTTTAATTTATATATATATTTGTGGTTATCATCTGTACATAATAATCGTCCATATGACCTTTCCTTAGTAAAAGACCTAAAGTCTAAATCTACATCTTGACATGTTCACTGATATTCACTATTCCAAGAAACCTTAAAATCATATCACCCGGTCTCTCTCTTTCTCTCTCCAAACTCTTTATACCTCAAGGAACTTTAAATTTGAACCTTACACGGGGAAAACCATAGTAAGTTTGAAGACTTTGTCCCTCCTTAAAAATGTCATCACATTCAACTTTATTACCAATTTTAAGAACTACCTTTTACAGAACATTGAGACTTAGTTCTTGAAAACCCCCGACGGTGACGTACGTGCGACCACCACGATCCCGAAGGTCCACCGTGGTCACCAGTTCTCGGGTGGACGGTTACGTCCTCTATATTCTCTACACCCAAGTTAGGGACCCAGTCCTTCTGGTCGACCTCCTTCCATACCTTTGGGTGAGGTCATAAGAACGGACCTAGTACTAAGGATACTAGTCTTCTTGGACCCCCCGATATCAGGTATCCCAGCGTTTCTCAGTCTGTTCTTATTTCACCGAATCGTGCGTGTATCCGTGCCTGACATCGGGCGGTCCGAGGAGACAGGTACCTTAAAGGGTCCGTTCTTATGAGTTCGTACAGCAGTAAAAGAAGAGGTCCCCTAGAAAGGTTGGGTCCTTAGATTGGGTACAGACAATTCAGAGGTCGAAAACCGGCCGTCCAATAGATGACGATCACGGTGGACCCTTCGGAGGTAATCGTGAAGAATTTTAGTCTGTAAAATTTATAATGTTGAGATAGAATGACCAAGTTAACATATACGTTCATCAGTCAAAGTTAAAATCTCGTTAGTGGGTATTGAAATTCTGTCTTTCATATACGATGGGTAAAAAGTTATATCTATAAACCCTACATCGTATTCTAAAAAAAGCTCATTGTTTAGTAGGACTATAAAACCTGTATAAAACTTAATATTTACGAAAATAAAACAAGATGGTTCAGAATGACAGAAAGGGTATCTTTCGTCTCCCAAAGTTCTTTACAAGGTAGTAGTAAGAAAATAAAAAAAATAAAACTCTTTATCATGAGAAAATAGTACATGTTGAACGAGTATAAAGTTCATACTAAAGATAAAATGTGTATGACTACTTTAAAGTAAAGATTATAGTGTTAACGATACCTTAGTGTGTTCTCAATATTAAATTTATACAATTACAAGATTACTTTTAAGAAATTCACTAAAGACGAGATAGTCTAAAATCCTCTAGGACGATACGATTGGTTATATATTAAAAACTGTGACCGTCCTTTTTTAGAGTACTAATTTATACATAATAATTCCCCTCTTCTACACTATCCATTGGATTCTTTAGTTAACTCTTATTAATAATCACACGTGATATTAATGTTTAGAAACGGTGTCGTCAAAAAGGTGTGTTAATTAAACGGTATTCCGTTAAACCAGGATTTACTATTTTATTGACCAACTATCAAACCAAAGTACCTTTCCGTTACCGTGGGGTGAGGGCATGAGAACGGACCTTTTAGGGAACCTACCTTTCGGACCATCTGATGTCAGGTACCCAAGCGGTTCTCAACCTTTCATCCTTCAGTTCTTTGTGGACCTTATTGACCGTTTAAACCGGAACCTTACGTCTTACTTCGTCCCGTGTCTGATTATCTCAAAGTGATTCTTTTACGTGACCAGTATCTTTTGTGGGAGAAGGTTGTTGTGTTCTCTTCTGAGTTGTGTACCTGTAGTGGTCTGACAGTTGTGGTTTTAGTCTAACTAATATAAGAAACGTCGGTTGCTACCTCTTCGAGATATGTCAGTTGTTTTTGTTCTGGTCCTCGACTGACACCGTGTCTAGTACTTGAGGAATAATGGTTTAAGTCCGAGTTTAACTTCTTTCATTCCTTTTAGCGATCTGGTAAGTCCATACTGAATTCACTCTTTATCTGAATTCCCGGATCTAGAGTATCTATCTCACGGACTACTTGATACCTTACTCCAAGTACTGTAACATGTCCTCTGTCTCTAGTTCTGGTAGGGGTACCTTTTCTTTACGTTTTTTCGTTTTACCGACAGACCCCTCCGGAATGTTCATCGACACTTTTCTTCTCTTCACTTTTCGTTTCCTCTTTTCCTTTCTATATTCGTAGACTTACGTCTCAAGATTTCTTATCTTTCTTCTCTATTCTTTCGGAAGAAGTCACTAGTTACGTTTCTTTATCTCTCTTTCTTGTCTTACCCTTTCTGATCTCTAGAGAAGTTCTTTTAATCTCTATGGTTCCCTTGTAAAGTACGTTTCTACCCGAACTATTTCCTGTCTTTTCCAGACCTGGATTGTCTTGGTCTTCTACAATTCTTCTCCACCGTTCTTATGTGTCTTCTTGATATGTTTTTTTTTTTTTAGAAGTGCTCGATCTATTAGTACTACTACACTAGTGATTAGATCTCGGTCTGTAGGACCTTACACTTCAGTTTACCCGAAACCTTTCGTAGTGATGCTTGTTTCGATCACCTCCACTACTTTAAGGTCATCTCGATAAAGTATAAGACTTTCTACTACGACACTTTCACGACGTGAGTTATACGGTCGTTTAAACCTTTTGAGTCGTCACCAGTGTCCTGACCTTTTCCAGTCAAAAGTAAGGTTAAGGTTTCTTTCCGTTACGGTTTCTTACGAGTTTGATGGCATATTAACGTGAGTAGAGTGTCCGATCATTTAATTACGAGTTTTAAGAGGTTCGGTCCGAAGTCGTTATGTACTTGGCACTTGAAGGACTACAAGTTCGACCGATATCTTTTCCGTCTCCTTGGTCTCTAGTTTAACGGTTGTAGACGACCTAGTACCTTTTTCGTTCTCTCAAGGTCTTTTTGTGGATAAAGACGAAATAACTGATACGGTTTCGGAAACTGACACACCTAGTGTTATTTGACACCTTTTAAGACTTTCTCTACCCTTATGGTCTGGTGGACTGGACGGAGAACTTTTTAGATCCGTCCAGTCCTTCGTCGTCAATCTTGACCTGTACCTTGTTGTCTGACAAAGGTTTATCCTTTTCCTCATGCAGTTCCGACATATAACAGTGGGACGAATAAATTGAAGATACGTCTCACGTAGTACTCTTTGCGACCTGACCTTCTTTGTGTTCGACCTTCGTTCTAACGACCCTCTTTATAGTTATTGGAGTCTATACGTCTACTGTGGTGGGAATACCGTCTTTCACTTCTCCTTGATTTTTCGGAGAACTACTTTCACTTTCACCTCTCACTTTTTCAACCGAATTACGAGTTGTAAGTCTTTTGGTTCTAGTACCGTAGTCCAGGGTAGTGAAGTACCCTTTATCTACCCCTTTGTTACCTTTGTCATAGTCTGAAATAAAAAACCCCGAGGTGTTAGTGCCGTCTACCACTGACTTCGGTACTTTAATTTTCTGTGAATGAGGAACGTTCTTTTCAATACTGGTTGGATCTATCATATAACTTTTCGTCTCTGTAATGAAACGACTGATACCAGACAGATCAGTTCCGATACCAAAAAGGTCATCAGTACATACCTACACTCTCAATTTGACACTTCTTCCGACTCGTGACTTCCTAACTACGAAAACTTGACACCACAACCTCTTCTGAGAACTCTCAGGGAACCTGACGTTCCTCTAGGTTGGTCAGGAAAGACTTCCTCTAGTCGGGACCCTAAAGAAACCTCCCTTACTACGATTTCGACTTGGAGGTCATGAAACCGGTGGAGTACGCCTCTCAACTGAGTAACCTTTTCTGACAGAGAAAGTTAAGACCAAAGGAGTCACACATACGGGTCGTCACCCTAACGACCCAGTATTCCGTCAAGATAAACGTTAAAAAATTCCTTAGAGGTGTGACAAGAGGTATCACCGACATGATCAAACGTAAGGATGGTTGTCACATCTTCCCAAGGGAAAAGAGGTGTGGGAGAGGTCGTAAATAACGAACGACTGAAAACCTAGTGTCTGTAAGACTGACCACACTTCACCATGGAGTAACACCAAAACTAAACGTAAAGAGATTATTACTCACTACAACTCGTAGAAAAGTACACAAACAATCGGTAGGCATACAGAAGAAACCTCTTTACAGATAAATCAAGAAACCGGGTAAAAAACTAACCCAGCAAATAAAAAGACCTTAACTCGACGTATTCAACGAACATATAAAAACTCTAATCAACAAACAGTCAACGAAGTAAACGATAATAAAAGAGGGTAAGTCTTCCGACAGAAAGGTGGAATTACCTTGTTTTATCTTTCGGGTCTCTATTTAGGTGTGTGTATACCTGTGGAATAGAAACTGTGTCCTCCGTTCTTATATGTTACCTCATTTCTAGTATCTCCTAGGACGACACTAAATACAGACTCTCACAAAACGGATACAAGAGGAGATCCTCAAAATATCAAAGACTAGAATGTAAATCTAGAAATTAGGTAAAACTCAAATAAAAACACANTTACCTAATTTCTGGATTTACATTCTGGTCTTTGATATTTTGAGGATCTCCTCTTGTATCCGTTTTGTGAGAGGCTGTATTTAGTGTCGTTCTAGGAGATACTAGGTGGAGGGTCTTAAGACCTTTATTTTCGTTTTTATTTGTGTACCCTAGATTAATTTTAATTTTCGAAGACGTGTTGTTTCCTTTTACACACGTGTCAAATTTTCGTCTCAGTACCAAAGGATGTTGGGAAAGTGAGAGGGTTTTCGTTCAGTGTCACCAGAAGTATCAGTTTACAAGACCCCCGAGGAGAATGATCACGTTTTGGGATACGACCTCTTGGACTCACTCCGAGTGTGGAGAGTCGGGATCCCCTTTTGGATACGTTGACATTAATAAGGAGGTAAAAATCCAGTGAGTGGGTTCCCATATGCCACAACTGATATGACGTTGAGACGGGGAGGATGGGTAGAGTAACATCAAGGAAGAAATATAGAAACCAACATCTTCTAACAAAGACGAGTCCAGTAAGAGTAACTGTCAACTAGACATTCATCAACATTAAAACCATACGGACACACTGTTCCACTCGAGACCCAGAAGGATGAGATGGTGGAACCAGTGTGCACAGAGACGGTCAGAAAATAAAATAAAAATTATAAAATACACACACACATACACAGACACACACATGAGTTAGTACGGGTTGAGAAACACTCGGGTACCTGGCATCGGGTGGTCCGAGGAGACAGGTACCTTAAAAGGTCCGTTCTTATAAGTTTAACCAACGGCGAAAGATGAGGACCTCCAGAAGGACTGATCCCTAGTTTGGGTTCAGAGAACGTAAAGGACGTAACTATCGAAAACAAGAAATGGTGATGTGGTGGACCCCTCGGGAAACATAAAATGTCGTTTAACGGAATACCGGTAAATCGACACATCACTTCGATGTACGTCCTTTTGAAGAACGTCGTGTCTACAAAAATTGTTTTTATGATCTGTGCAAAGGTCTGGTATAGATATAGATAGATATACATAATATACATATAGATGTAGATAGTAGTATATTGGGGGAATAAGTACTTTAATCAGGTATGTTATTTTGGAGATATAAACTGGAAAAAGTAAAACCCTTTAATTTCGAACTATGTCGACGTAGTAAATCAAAGTAGTAAATAATGGTGGATCCAAGTCTGAATTGAACAACCGGTATATGTCCACACGAAGGTTGTGGTCTAGGTCCTGCAAGAACTGTGACTCTCTGAGTACTGGTGGCGGGACTCACCAAGATAATATCTAAGGGAAAGGACTAACCGATTTTCTCTCCCTCTTTACGTCGAAAGAGAAAAAGGTATTTTGTGACCGTTCGTGTAGTTTACAAAAGAGGACAATAAACACAAGGATGTTGGAGTTACTAATACATCGTAAAATCGTAAGAGGTGTTTATACCAGATAGTCATAGTGATTGTCAAGTCAATGAGTCAGTACAGGTTGAGAAACGTTGGGTTACCTGACGTCGTGCGGTCCGGAGGGACAGGTAGTGACTGTGGGTCTCGAATAAGTTTGAGTGCAGGTAGCTCAGTCACTACAGTAGGTTGGTAGAGTAGGAGACAGTAGGGAAAGAGGATGACCGAAGTTAGAAAGGTCGTATTCCCTAAAAAGGTCACTCAATGAAAAAACGTTTTCCACCGGTTTCACAACCTCAAAGTCGAAGTCGTAGTAAGGAAGGTTACTTATAAGTCATGACTAAAGGAAATCCTACCTGACCGACCTAGAGGAACGACAGGTTCCCTGAGAGTTCTTAGAAGAGGTTGTGGTGTCAAGTTTTCGTAGTTTAGAAGTCGTGAGTCGAAAGAAATATCAGGTTGAAAGTGTAAGTGTGTGTTGATGACCTTTTTGGTATCGAAACTGATCTACCTGAAAAGAACGGTTTCATTACAGAGACAAAAAATTATACGACAGATCCAACCAGTATCGAAAAGAAAAGAAAAGAAAAGAAAAAAAATCAAAAAATAAAAAAATTAAAATTTTAGAAATTAAGAATGTACGCAAGGGTTTGTACTTGGGGGGAGGGTGGAGGGAGGGGTATTGTAGAGAGACCCAGTAGGGGTACGTGGTCGGGGTTCGTACGACATAGGACGTAGTCTGTATCTGACCGCTAAGCTAAGAATGTACTATCATATGTACAATCTTACGGTAAGAGGGTTTAGTAGGGTGGGAGAGGGAGAGGGAGACTCAGGTTTTCAGGCAATATGTGTAGACACAGAAAAAAGGACAGAACGTATGTCCCAGCAGTAACGGTAGAAAGATTTAAGGTATATATACACAATCATATGACATAACCACAAAAAGAAAGACCGAATGAAGTGAGACATATTAGCCGAGGTCAAAGTAGGTAGAGTAGTCTTGACTAAGTTTACTTAAGAAAAATTGCCGACTCATTATGAGGTAACACATATACATGGTGTCGAAAGAATAGGTAAGTAGACGACTACCTGTAGATCCAACAAAGGTACAGGACCGATAATATTTGTCACGACGCTACTTGTAACCCCATGTGCACAGAGAAAGTAAGACCAAAGGAGTCACACATACGGGTCGTCACCCTAACGACCCAGTACTCCATCAAGATAAACGTTAAAAAATTCCTTTAGAGGTGTGACAAGAGGTATCACCGACATGATCAAACGTAAGGGTGGTTGTCACATCCTCCCAAGGGAAAAGAGGTGTGGGAGAGGTCGTAAATAACGAACGTCTAAAAACCTAGTATCGAAAAGAAGGTTCCTCATTCTCAGAAAATTAAAGTACCGACATCAGTGGTAGACGTCACTAAAACCTCGAGGGTTTTTCAGAGAGTAACAAAGGTAGCAAAGGGGTAGATAAACGGTACTTCACTACCCTGACCTACGGTACTAGAATCAAAAGACTTACAAGTCAAAATTCGGTCGAAAAAGTGAGAGGAGAAAGTAAAAGTAGTTCTCCGAGAAATCAAGGAGGAGTGAAAGACGGTATTCCCATTACAGTAGACGTATAGACTCCAATAACTATAAAGAGGGTCTTTAGAACTAAGGTCGAAGACGAAGTAGGTCGGACTGTAAAACGTTCTACATGAGAAGTATATTCAATTTATTAGTTCCACTGTTATACGTCGGAACTGTATGATGAAAGGGCTAAACCTTGGTCAGACAAAGTACGGACCAAGATGGACAACAAAGAACTGGACGTATGTCTAAAGAGTCGTCCGTCCAGTCCATAGACCATAAGGGTAAAGAACTTCTTAAAATATATCAAACAACACTAGGTGTTTCAGTTTCTTAAAACACATCAGTTATTTCGTCTTCATCTACCAAAAGACCTTGAGAACGAAAAACTACTAGGTCACCTACAACCGTTAAACTATAGACAAAGGAGACGGAAAAAATTATGGTCCAACTTGTAGACCTTCAAGTACCAAGTACACGACGACTTCGGACCGAACCTCCTAAAACTCGTTATGAAACGATGACACACTCTACTCACGTTAACACACCATCAAACTCGTAAGAAACCGTAACGGAAAGAAACCCTAACCTTACTTTTGACTGGAAAAGGTCAAGACACCGGTGACGACTCAAAAGGTTTAAACGACTGTATATCTCACGTCGTGAAAGTGTCGTAGTAGAAAATTTTAAACTTTATCGAGTCGACCTTAAGGTAGTGGAAGTGATCGAAACAAGCATCACTACGAAGGGTTCCGGGTGAACTGAAGCGTAAGGTCCTACAGACCGATATCCACTCACTAGTGTGGTAGTAACAATAAAACCAGCACTTCTAGAAAAAATAAATAAAGACGACACATCAGAACGGTGGAGAAGAATGATGGAAGATGAAAACAATCCAGGTATGGAAAAGACAAGAAATAACTCGGGTAGAAACGTACTTTACAAGGGAACATAGAGAGTAAAAGGACTTCTCTAAAGATCAGAAAGGGTAAGATAACAAAAAGAGACAAAGAAACGTAACGAGTGACTCCTTCCGAAAGAATAGAGAGGAGTGAAAAGAAACCTTGAGATGGAAGTCTACCCATATAGAAAGAAAAAGAGGAAACGGAAATCGAAGAGAAGAAAAGAGTCGATAAATATTCCGGAGGAGTCTTTTTGTAAGACGACAAAACGAAAGGAAAAAGAACCTCTACCAGAACTAGTGACGGAGGACATGTTACAGTACTTGGAGATGGGTATCAAGAAGTCCGTGAGACAGATAGTCTAGATTAGGGAAGTTAGATGGACAGTGAAGGTGGCATATTAGTATTCCCTAAACTAAATCCAGTATGAACTTACCAGATCACCAAAACGGATGAAAGAGGTTAAATTCAGATTTAACACGTTATTCTTCAAGTACTAAACTAGGTGTCAGTCGAAGGTCAGAACAAAAACGACTGACATGTCTCGAAGGGGTAGAAACCCACCGAGTCTACCATTGTACAGACGGACATTATGTCCTCTGAACCTAAGCTAGGCACTCAGTCCTTCTAGGGAACCTCTTCCTTTACCGTTGGGTGAAGTCATTAGAATGGACCTTTTAAGGTACCTGTCTCCTCGGACCATCCGAGGTTAGGTACCCCAGCGCTTCTCAACCTGTACTTACTCACTCAAGTGAAAGTGAAAGAAATAAAAAAGGTAGAAACCGACGTTTCTACTATTAGGTAGACTAAAACCATAACTGTTACACCACTACAGGCACATATTCCAGAAGAGAACACAACAACCTTTTCCTATAAACTATACTGGTCACGTAAGAGAACCGTTTTGAGACAATCGGAAACGGGACGAAGCAAAACATGAGGTTCAGGTTTAAAAGGACAATGGGGTACATAGAGAACTTAAGGATGAAAACGTAAGGTCAGTCGATATTACTTTTCCTGTAGAAAAAACCTACAATCAAGATCTTTCAGAACATCCTAGTATCTTGGTAAGTTGAAGTCAAAGAAAACGTAATGACCAGGTCCGTGTCTGAACCTAATAAGACTATAACTTACCAGACGGTACCTTTGTTTCTGTCAATTAAGACAACGAAAACTCGAAAGTAGGTTCATGACGTAAAGTCTGAGAAAACAACTGAAACTCCCAATGAGGTAAAGAAGATTTCCTCAGAACGGGTGTTATAATCTATTAATATACCAGTAGACACAATTTAAGTGAGTAAGGTCAGGTAAAATCAAGGGACTAAGGATTTTACAGGTACGAGTGAGAACGATAGAGGACAAACTGGTGAAGGTTAAATGAAACTAAGTACCTGGATTGTAAGGTCCAGGATACGTTATAACGAGAATGTCGTAACCTGTAATGAAAGTAGTGGTCGGTATAGGTGTTGGAAAAGTATGACAAGAAACCCAAGAGTTCCGTTTTTATTACTTCACCAAACGGCAAGGAAAGAGGTCACCTGGTACAAAACAGTCTTGAGAGGTGGTACTGGACGGTGCAACCCACCGGGATGTACCGTACCGAGTATCAAAGTAACTCAATCTGTTCCGACACCAGGTACACTAGTCTAACCAATCAAAAGACACCGATACCAAAAGTCAGACAGACGAGAAACTACCTCTTCCTATTCTCCGATTACCTTCAAAAGACTACCCTTTCTGACTCCCCTTTGACTCAGAACAAGACTACCCGTCCCGGTACGAGTCATTTAGAAATTAGGTTAAAAGACAATTACCCACCCCGACACAAGGGAGGGATAACAAACTGGACTCCGGTTTGATACCACCTCCATTACTTCTATTACCACTGGAGGAAGTTTTACAGGGTACGTCCGTGACGTCGTCAGTCACGGGGGATGGGACGTCGTCCGGTGACGACTGGATGTGGAGGTGGTCCCTGAGGACCTATGAGTGTCCGTTCAGACCCATTCAGAGAACACCCCGGTGACGAGGAAAGAGGACCAGGACCACGTGTGTTCCAAAACAGACACAGAAGGTTCTCAGATAAAGGAGTCAGGAAACATTCAAGACCGTCGAGATACTACCCCAATTACCACTGGAGGAGGTTCTCCCGAATACGGTATGGGTCCAGACGACGTGGGTCTCAGGGACGGGGACGTCGTCCGGTCACGACTGGGTATAGAGACGTCCTCTGTGAGTTTGTGTCAAGACCAAGTCAGAGACACCCCAGAGACCCAGGACCACACGTGTTCCAAACAAACTCGGGAGGTTCACAGAGACCATCCATATCCCAAATAAAGATTTACACTGAAGTGGGGAGGATGGTAGAACGAACCCGAAGAGGAAACGGGAACCTGTACCCTACCAAAAAAAAGATCACCTTAGGTTGTAAGAGGACATTTACCAACAAGTCGTTGTTCAACATTAAAACCTCAAGAACGTCTTCAACACGTGTACAGTAAGATGAGACGGTAGAACACTAGTTGTGTACCAGATTGTGGAACAAAACCCTCCGTCTCTAAGAAAAACGGAGAGAAATATATCCACGGGTTATACGATGACCTCTAGTCACCTCTTTATTGAGGTCTTTCTTACTTCCCTACTTCGGTTTCGTTTTTGTTATGGGTCGACACCTACACTGTCCACTATCTTCGTTCCAGGTTACGACATTTCTCGTTATAACGTATCCTTGGACCTTACAGTCGAGGTACTTAGTTCCGTTTAACCTTCACCAGTTTGTCCTCTACCGTTCTCACTTGCAGCTGTACGATCCTTAGTCGCTTGATTTTACCTGACCTTACCCACTTAAATTGAGTCTACTGGTAATATAGATGATGACACCCGTCCTTAGGGAGTCTTCTTTACCTCATCGGTAGTACCAGTTGTTTTCTCAGACTTTACGTCATGAACCTACGTTAGAGTTTTTACTGTCTTACTAGAGAAAAGCAGAGGTTCCGTTTGGTAAGTTATAGTGTCAATAGGTTCAGATAGATTGCTTCTAGTACCGTAGTCCAGGGTAGTGAAGTACCCTTTATCTACCCCTTTGTTACCTTTACCACAGTCCGAAATAAAAAACCCCGAGGTTTTAGTGACGTCTACCACTGACGTCGGTACTTTAATTTTCTGCGAATGAGGAACCTTCTTTTCAATACTGGTTGGATCTATCGTATAACTTTTCGTCTCTGTAATGAAACGACTGATTCCAGGCAGATCAGTTCCGATACAAAAAAGGACACCAGTACATACCTACACTCTGAACCTGACACTTCTTCCGACTCACGGTTTCTAACTACGAAAACTTGACACCACAACCTCTTCTGAGAACTCTCAGGGAACCTGACGTTCCTCTAGGTTGGTCAGGTAAGACTTCCTCTAGTTGGGACCCTAAAGAATCCTTCCTTACTACGATTTCGACTTTGAGGTCATGAAACCGGTGGAGTACGTTTCTCAACTGAGTAACCTTTTCTGACACTACCACACTCCCTAACCCCCGTCCTCCTCTTCCCCTGCTGTCTCCTGCTTTACCGACCTACCGTAGTGACTGAACTACCTACACTCAGACTCACTTAAGGTCCTCAATCACTACCTGTCCCTCCGGACCTCACGACGCTAAGTACCCCAGCGTTTCTCAGCCTGTGCTGACTCGCTGACTTGACTTGAATATAACCAGAGTCAAAACCCCGAAAGACTATTTTTAGACTCTTATTTCCTCTTACTAAGAGGTAATTATAGTAAAATAAGGATTCTTATTCTTCGTCATAACCCACCAAACTTTACCTATTTATCATTATAAAATTTTAATCATGTTACGTGTCACCGTTCCCGAAGGGCCCACCGAGTCTCCCATTTCACAGACGGAAGTTACGTACTCTGGGCCCAAACTAGGGACCCAACCCTTCTAAGGGACCTTTTCCTGTACCGTTGAGGTGTGGTCATAAGGACGGACCTCTTAGGATACCTACCTCCTCGGACCACCTGATATATATATCAGGTACCCCAGTGTCTCTCAACCTGTGATGAGTCGCTGAAGTGAAAATCACCAATTCCCATGGGTAAAGTCTCAATCCAAATTTAGGTCCGAGGAGGTGAATAATTCGTACACTGTAGATCGTTAAAAGAATATTGGATACACGGAACCCCCTATTATGGATAAAGTCTCCCAATAATATTTCTGACCTAATTATAAATGTTTCGTTAATTTTATCACAGACCATACCTTATTGACAAGTTACGTCTTGTTTAAGATTTATAATTAATTTATTCATTTGTCTTCATACTATGAAAAAGGAAACTGTAAAACGGAAAACAGAAACTGTGGGGTTTTAATTAATGACTAATCACAAACCCGGACTTTCGGACTTGAAAACAGAGGAATACGTTAAAAGTGTAGGTTGTCAAAATACTGTAAATCGGTTGTTATATCCATTCCGGGATGGATATTGTAGGGGTACCTTTTCTTTACGTTTTTGCGTTTTCCCGACAGACCCCTCCGGAATGTTTATCGACACTTTTCTTCTCTCCGTTTTTTGTTTCCTCTTTTCCTTTCTATATTCGTAGACTTACGTCTCAAGGTTTCTTATAGTTCTTCTCTATTCTTTCGGAAGAAGTCGCTAGTTACGTTTCTTTATCTCCTTTTGTTGTCTTACCCTTTCTGATCTCTAGAGAAGTTCTTTTAATCTCTATGGTTCCCTTGTAAAGTACGTTTCTACCCGAACTATTTCCTGTCTTTACCAGACCTGGATTGTCTTCGTCTTCTATAATTCTTCTCCACCGTTCTTATGTGTCTTCTTGACATGTTTGTTCTCGAATTACTGTGTCTATTAGTACTACTTCACTAGTGATTAGATCTCGGTCTGTAGAACCTTATACTTCAGTTCACCCGGAATCTTTCGTAGTGATGCTTGTTTCGATCACCTCCACTACCTTAAGGTCAGCTCGACAAAGTTTAGGACTTTCTACTACGACACTTTCACGACGTGAGTTATACGGTCGTTTAAACTTTTAGAGTCGTCACCGGTGTCCTGACCTTTTCCAGTCAAAAGTAAGGTTAAGGTTTCTTTCCGTTACGGTTTCTTACGAGTTTGATGGTGTGTTAACGTGAGTAGAGTGTACGATCATTTCATTACGAGTTTTAAGAGGTTCGGTCCGAAGTCGTTATGCACTTGGCACTTGAGAGACTACAAGTTCGATCAAAATCTTTTCCCTCTCCTTGGTCTCTATTTTAACGGTTGTAGGAGACCTAGTACCTTTTTCGTTCTCTCAAGGTCTTTTTGTGGATAAAGACGAAACAACTGATACGGTTTCGGAAACTGACACACCTAGTGTTATTTGACACCTTTTAAGACTTTCTCTACCCTTATGGTCTGGTGGACTGGACGGAGAACTCTTTAGACATACGTCCAGTTCTTCGTTGTCAATCTTGACCTGTACCTGGTTGTCTGACAAAGGTTTATCCTTTTCCTCATGTAGTTCCGACACATAAGAGTGGGACGAATAAATTGAATATACGTCTCATGTAGTAGTCTTTGAGACCTGACCTTCTTTGTGTTCGACCTTAGTTCTAACGACCCTCTTTATAGTTATTGGAGTCTATACGTCTACTGCGGTGGGAATACCGTCTTTCACTTCTCCTTGATTTTTCGGAGAACTACTTTCACTTTCTCCTCTCACTTTTTAAACCGAATTCCGAGTTGTAAGTCTTTTACTTCTAGTACCGTAGGTCAAGGTAGTGAAGTACCCCTTATCTACCCCTTTGTCACCTTTGTCACAGTCTGAAATAAAAACCCACCGAGGTTTTAGTGACGTCTACCACTAACGTCGGTACTTTAATTTTCTGTGAATGAGGAACCTTCCTTTCAATACTGGTTGGATCTATCGTATAAGTTTTCGTCTCTGTAATGAAACGACTGATTCCAGGCAGATCAGTTCCGATACCAAAAAGGACACCAGTACATACCTACACTCTCAACCTGACACTTCTTCCGACTCGCGGTTTCTTAACTACGAAAACTTGTCAGCACAACCTCTTCTGAGAACTCTCAGGGAACCTGACGTCCCTCTAGGTTGGTCAGGTAAGACTTCCTCTAGTTGGGACCCTAAAGAAACCTTCCTTACTACGATTTCGACTTTGAGGTCATGAAACCGGTGGAGTACACTTCTCAACTGAGTAACCTTTTCTGACACTACCACCCTCCCTAACCCCCGTCCTCCTCTGCCCCTGTTGGCTCCTACTCTACCGACCCACCGTAGCGCCTGAGCTACCAGCACTCAAACTCACTTGAGGCCCTCTACCACTACCTGTCCCTCCGGATCGCACGACGCTAAGTACCCCAGCGTTTCTCAGCCTGTGATGACTCGCTGACTTGACTTCACTATTGTACGTTAGGTTACGAAAGGTAGAGAAGTTAAATATGGGACCGTACAATACGGTATAAAAATTTTAAATAATAAAGACAAAGAAAACGAAATTTGGTTCTGTTGTCAGTCGTAATATGAGGATTTACCCACTTGACGAAAGTGTTATTACAAGAACCCTTATATAGTTTAAAAGTAGATTCCAATAAATAACTCTGTTCGTCCTTTAACTTTCGGGTTCTCTGTATTTCACTCCTTTTCTACTTTGTTGAATTATATATAATATGAAAGAGAGAAATCCAAAATTTTAGACATCCGTACTTATCCCATGCCATGAGAGTAGACTCACGTAAATTTGACAACTATATGTTATTTACGAATGTTATAGTTATTTAAGTTAAATTGAATTCGAGAAGATTTCACAGGTACAGAGAGATCTCAGTAAAAGACTCGTACAGAAAAGATGTATAAATAGTAATCTATAATAAAGTAAGATTTCAATTTTAATTAATCGATTACAACTTTCCGTTTACATGTTGTAACAGTTACACATTTATTTCGATATTTTAAGAGAAAGACTCTACTACACTGTAGACTGGTAGTCAATATACATACACCTCTTACACGTTTTCCATTTTTTGTTTTGTTTTGTTTTTTGGGTATTTCAGTCACTTACTCTCAATCCTTTTGAGTTCTTTATTGTCTTATTGCACTAGAAGTATCAGAGATTTACATATCAAACACTTCCGTTTTAGTAATGTTGTGACATAGTAATCCCATCTGGTGTTTCCGGTCGAACTTGGTTTCTAGATAGACTACTCTGTATTATTGAAGAGATTCTTGTACACGTCCAACTTAAATCTTGACGATGTGATTTAAGAGATCGACGACGTTTAAGTGTCGACCTCAGTTGGACAGATTAGTATAACGAACAGTCTATTTAGAGGAAGGACGTCGATAAGGTGTTGACGTACCGTCATACTTATATGAACGGAGTTTACAAGACTTTCGTCTTCTCATATAATAAAGATAAGAGGGATGAGATATCAGATGTTATTTATCCTTTGTGTCATTAAAATATTAATCTAATGAGACAAAATAGAGTTTAGGACTTACAGTCTTACGTGTGCAAAGAAATAAATTTTTATATTCTTTTAACAGTCTAGACTAACCACCTTTTTCCCGTGGAAGATTGTACACGACCCATGACCGTTAAAGTGACTAGTACATATCGACTGTGTGGTTTTTTACATTAATAGGTAAAGACAATTAGAACCGTTAAATAAATCTAAAAAAGGACTTAGTTAAAAAGGACTTGGTTAAAGAAACGAAAGTACTCTTAATGACAAACTAAAATAACAAAAGAATCCAGAAACGCCCCCTTGATCTCTTAGAATCTAAAAACAAACCACAAAACGAATTGGGACGAAAAGACAGAAACTCTTTAATATCTTGTGTCATTCAGGTTCTGAATGTTTTCCAATTTCAAAATATGATATGTTACTCCCTATGTCTTCAGTTTTCTTATCGGGAACTCGATTCGTTTAAGTCAACATTTCTGAAAATATATATTTCGTATTGGCGTCCCTTCTGTGTTCCTGTCTTTCTAGTACCTAGTAAAGTGAGTACATAGACATAGTGAATCGGGACCCGAGTCGTATATTGAATTGTGTATGAACAACTTACCTAATTAATGATAGTCTTATATTTCTCCATATAAACTGTATGTACTATATTGTAGTCTATATTGTAACTGATTAATGGGTGTACCATGAATTAAAACAGAACACTTTAAAAGTACGTTCGACACAGTCGAATAGATTTTCACTTTCGTGTTACTATATTTCATCGTAAGAAGTTACAAAACTTTTCGAAAATTATTTACATTTTAAAGTAGAGAGACGAACTTTTAAGACTTTAAGTAAGGGGAATACACATGTATCTGTTAAAAACGATAAAAACCGTATAAAGGTCATCGGTTCCTTCAACAATTCGAAACAAAAGATATCGTAAATACTTTTGTTATAAAGATAAGTCAGAGGTTTCTATTTTGACATAGTCTCAAAACTTATACATAAAACTTTACAATGGTGTCCACAAGTATATGGATATATGGAGGAGTGGTGTGTGGAACTCTTGAGATCATTGACCTAGACATTAGTTCTTTACATAGGTCCAATTTGCGGTGATTTGGGTTTGACTTATTGTAAAGGAAACTTTTTATACCTTTCAAATTAGTCTCCGTCAATTGACACTAGATTATCTTTTCCGAGACCTGATCTCATTCTCTCAGGACTCAAATTTAGAGTCGAGATGTTGAATGGTCAACAAACTAAAACTACTGATCAACAAACTAGATACTGATTAACAAACTAATTCGACGAATTAGAAAAATTCAAGTAAATAGATATTTTATATCTATTAGTATAATTAAAAGACATATTTAATGGTCTATAAATCTCCCGTGAGTCATTAATTGTAAACTTTAACTTATTTTCTTGACAAGGAGTAGTCGCGAATGGGATCAAGTCGAGACATTGTTTGATACATTAAGACTAGTACATTCAAGTGAAGAGTTCCGAATTTAAACATTATTTTGATTGTAAAAAAAGGTATAACGGAGTATCCCAATAACGTTCTTGATGTACTTTATTAATGAGTACTACATAATCGAAAAGAGAGGACATAAAGGACAAATTTACCTTCATTGTATAGTAGAATAGAGAGAACTAAATGTTAATGAGACAATGTTCGACTGAAAGAAACCTTCGTCTAACATTTTGTCACAATATACAATATTTTGTATTCCCTTCTAAATCCCTTACGAAAATTGTAGTTGATGGATGTCTTTACTACTCTTCATCCTCACCCGTCACCCTCTCCAACTCGTCGGATCTACCTTCAGAGTCGACTGAGATTTCTCGAGATACCTCTACTTTACTGTTTTGTCTTTGTCTGAGTGTCTGAAACTCTTACTTGGACACCAAGGACTCCCCTTCCTGCTTCCCTTTCCTATCAACCCCTCAAACCCTAGTTGCACCTGTGTGACGATATAAATTTTACCTAGTGGTTCCTGGATGACATATCGTGTACCGTGAGACGAGTCACAATACATTGTCGGACCTACCCTCTCCCCAAACGTCCCCTTACCTATGTACGTGTACCTACCGACTCAGGGAAACGACAAGTAGACTTTGATAGTGTTACGACAAACAATTAGTTAAGATGGTGTTATGTTTTGTTTTTTTTAATTAGTATTGGTTCTTTTTATTATTTTTCAATTATCTAAAAATTGAAAAAATAATTTTTTTTTTTTTCTATCCTACTAGAAGGTCTCGGTTGGTTTCCATCCTGTTCTCCCAGTCCTGAAATACGGAGACATGGTCAGTCAGTAATCTACAATTGACGAGTCCTTCTTCTACACTAGAGTTCCTCCCATTGAGTGAAGTCGACTCTGTTAGGATTTTCCACCCACTATTGACCATCGACAGACGACTTCCGTAAGGGTCGTCGACCCCATTATTCTAGATGTAAGGACCTCCCCCTGAAACACCACTTAGTACCACAGATGGTGTCAGATAAGGGACTTGAGTCTAGAAAAAGAACAGTTCGAGTATCGAATGTCAAGTTACCTCGAAAATAACACAGGGGATCGTCTCTGTAAGAGGTACCCTAAAAGGTCCGTTCTCATGACCTCACCCCACGGTAGCGGAAGAGGTCAGGAAATCCCTTGTCCTGGAGATTTGGGGGTCTAGGGACCCAAAGTACCTACCTTCCGTATTTAAGGGGTTTGACAGGGGATTCAGACTACCATTGACGCCGGTTAACATGAAAGAATGAAACCAAGGTTCTGGGTTCATAAGAAAGTCAACATTGTGTCATAGTATATTTCCATAAAGACGGTGTTATGGAAACGACATTTTAACTAGTCAACCAGGCTACGTCAACAATACACCATAGAGTACCACCTAGTTTGAAAGACATTCGGAAACGTATTGTTACTACCGACTCCGGGACGTCCGTCTTCTTCGTTTAAATATGGTTTTTATACATAAATAAGGACAGGGGAAAGAGGATGATCCAGACAGTGTAAGAATTGGTCGAATTCAAATTTATATTGGGTTCAGTATTCAAATCACCGGTCCTACTTTACACCCTCTTCTACTTTCCTTGTGTGTGACAGAACATTTCCTCTCCGAAGACGTGACAGAGGTTTGTTCTTCCTTTATGGTCCAGAAGTACCCTTCCTCACCGGGAGAAGATGTACAAGTGTCCTAAGTGCCGTTAGACATCTAAGTTCTGAAAGTCCTCGTAGTTAGGTCTAGAAGGGTAGGGTACACAGTTTCAGGGTAAGAAAGGGTCAGTGTCAGGAATTGAAAATTTCGTCTGGACGGAACCAACTTTGAAATTGAAGAGACTTTGAGACGATAAGAATGTTAATTCAGGATTCAGAGCAAGACTCGAAAGAGATGGGAAGACGAATTCCTCTTGTCTCACGAAAATTTGTGTCAGTTCCTCCGGAAGACCGTAAGCGTGAATCAACTATTACAAGTTAATTAGTGCAATTTGCAAAAGAACATAAAAAGGGTTTTCATAGTTAACTCGAATTGATCTATTGGTTTAAAGTTATGAGAAGTCAATCATAGAGGAGGGTAATAAGAGTTTTTGGACTATATAGGGTAATTTAGTAAAAGATTATTGTATGCTAGGGTTAAATGGTGTACATTTTCAAAAATTGTTAATATAGTAATCGGACACGGTCCTCTGTGGTCTCGAGGTAGATACTAGTGACTATCTTCAGAGTAACGGTCGGTCTGTCGTCCACTATGTCATGATTTTAGGGTAGGGTTTTAAACGAAAGATTCTGATGAGGACCGGAATCGATATGATTCAATCGAGAGGTCCTTGGTCTACGAACTTTTTGATCTTGGATCGTCCGAATAATTCCTTACTATGACCCCTGTTCTTGACACCTTCACTTCCATTTTTTATTCTTAAACGGTTTTCTTTTTCCAACTCGACACTTTGTCGGAGTCACCTTCGGGGTTGGTTGGGTTGACCCATAACACTTCTACTTTACCAGGAGACATCGACAAAACTCGATCCCGTCCTACTAGTTCAGTACTATAGGTAGTCAGTAACCTCTGTCCGGTGGATTCCTTCCCTTCTACTAGAACCCTTTCCATTGGTTTCTTCAAGGGTTTCTACCGACTTTCGACTCCCGACAGTAATGGTTTCCCTCCAAGCCCCCTCATGCAGTGTCGTAAAAGATTTGTAGGAGTAAAGAAAAAAAAAAAAGGAGGATAGAAACCTATAATTTTTTTTAATAATTACAGTTGAAACGAAATAATGGATGAAGTCACGGGTCATTTAGATCAGATTTAGACCATCTTTAGAGATAAAGATCGATTCATATGGGGAGACAGACCTCGTTTTGTAAATAGACATCTGGAAGAGGAACATACAAATAGAAACCTCGTTTAGAGTCTAACCTCGAACTCCGTTTTTCTTTCGAGTCTTTTGTTCATTTACTCGACTACGTGAATCCGTCTATCTTCAGGTAAAAATTTTAAATTCTCCTATATCTCCTTTAATCCCCTTTTCTCTTTTGATTATAACGTCGATGAAAAACGAAGACTCGACTGACCTCTTCGAAGAGAGACTGTAAACTCTTCCTAAGTTCGGAGACGATGTATTTGGTTTACCTCCATCATGATAGACGGAACGAATCCATGTTTACTCTTTTAGTTTACTTGTTTACTCTATTACATAAATTTTCGTGAAGTTTTTCTTATTTCGTGTCCCTTAAGACTCAACATAATAAATTTTACGTGACAGATTTTGATTCAAAGTTATGTTCACGGAAAAGTCAAGAGGTAGTCCTTTGAAGGAAAACAAGAGAAGGGTAGTGTGACGTATTAAGAGAAAAACTCTGTAATATATTCACAATCGAACTGACTGATTGTAACTGTACTTAAACTTTATAGGTATAGTAATAACTGTTGGGCCTTAGACTGGTAAGTGAAGATATAGGGGACAGTGTTTTTTTAGTGTACAATGACCTTTACTTTCCATTGACGTCATTAACGATGAGACCATCCAAACGTTATTCATAATCAACTTACTTACGTACTTAAAGATTTGAATATTGGTTAAAATTCTACATAAAATCTTACAGGTGCAACATACTAAACCAAACACCGATATGTTTTAGTGATTCAAAACGTTAGATCCGATTAACAAGAATTAGATTAGTCGCCTTTGGAACGTTGTGAAACACTTGAACTACTTTTTCTTTATGGATATACATACGACGACGACGACGACGATTCAGTGAAGTCAGTACAGTCTGAGACACGTTGGGGTATCTGCCGTCGGGTGGTCCGAGGAGGTAGGGACCCTAAAAGGTCCGTTCTTGTGACTTCACCCAACGGTAAAGGAAGAGGTTACGTACTTTCACTTTTCACTTTCACTTCATTGAATCAGGACAGACTGGAAGTCGCTGGGTACCTGACGTCGGAAGGTCCGAGGAGGCAGGTATCCTAAAAGGTCCGTTCTCATGACCTCACCCTGGATATACATGTTAGAGTGTGCTAAAACGTATATTAAAGTTCTTTCCAATGTCTGAAGGGTTTCAGGTAAGTATTCAAGATTCAATTTTTAAGTCTCAGATCAGATTACACAATACTAAAATTAGGGTCAAGATAGGTCATTATTACACTGAGTATATCATTTTGTTACACGAATAAATAACTATATAATTTATTAATTTAATAGATTATTATCGTTTGTATAATTTATTATTTTAGATAGTCATTCATATTATTTACTAAAGTCAAATCACTATATTTTAATAAAGTTCTATAAACTTCATCCATAATTATACTCAAACTGATAAAATGGATTGTATACATTCATCTTAGTAAGTCATAGACAGGAAATTGACCGAAAAAAGTGAATCGTATTACGGGAGGTCCAAAAGAGAACAGTTTTAACAGTCCTAAAGGAAGAGAATACTCCGACTTATTATAAGGTAACACACATATATCGTGTAAAAGAAATAGACAAGTGGACAACTAGTGGGAACCAAACAAAAGTATAGTACGATTGATCGGTGTAAAGTCCACAAGTCATTGGTGTACATCGATCACCGATGACATAATCTGTCGTATTAAGATCGAGTTTAGAGTTTAACGTTGTTAATTTATTTATCGAACTCATAAATTTTGTATCATAATAGGTCACTAGATGTCTGTAATAAGATTATAAATTATCTAAAGTCCATGTGTGGAAACTTGTACTGAGTGTGACTATTGAGTCTCCTGACGGAAACGAAACGATTGTTTCCAGGCAGATCAGTTCCGATACCAAAAAGGTCACCAGTACATACCTACACTCTCACCCTGACACTTCTTTAGACTCGTGGCTTCTTAACTACGAAAACTTGACAGCACAACCTCTTCTGAGAACTCTCAGGGTACCTGACGTTTCTCTAGGTCGAACAGGTAGGATTTCCTCGAGTCAGGACCCACGAGTAACCTTCCTGACTACAACTTCGACTTTAAGGTTATGAAACCGGTAGAGTACACTTCTCAATTGAGTGACCTTTTCTGACACTACGACCCTCCCTAACCCCCGTCCTCCTCTTCCCCTGCTGTCTCCTACTCTACCGACCTACCGTAGTGACTGAGCTACCTGCACAGACTCACTTGAGACCCTCAACCACTACCTGTCCCTCCGGACCGTACGACACTAAGTACGCCAGTGTTTCTCAGCCTGTACTGACTCGTTGACTTGACTTGACTAAAAGTGATATCCATTATCCTACGTCATCCGTTCTCCATCTCTCGGAGAACTACTTTTACTTTCTTCTCTCACTTTTTCAACCGAATTTCGAGTTGTAAGTCTTTTGTTTCTAGTACCGTAGGTCAGGGTACTGAAGTACCGTTTATCTACTTCCTTGTCACCTTTGTCATCGACTGAAATAAAAAACCCCCGAGGTTTTAGTGACGTCTACCACTGACGTCGGTACTTTAATTTTCTACGAATGAGGAATCTCTCTTTCAATACTGGTTGGATCTGTCGTATAATTTTTCGTCTCTATAAAGAAACAGTTGTTTACAGGTAGATCAGTTCCGATATCAAGAAGACCATCAGTACATACCTACCTGTACTCTCAATCTGATATTTCTTACGACTCACGTCGTCTTCACTACGAAAACTTGACACTACTCTCAGGGAACATGACGTTCCTCTAGGTTAGTCAGGTAGGATTTCCTTTAGTCAGGACCCGCAAGTAACCTTCCTGACTACAACTTCGACTTTGAGGTTATAAAACCGGTGGACTATGCTTCTTGACTGAGTAAACTTTTCTGGGATTACAACCTTTTCTAACTTCCGTCCTCCTCCTCCCCTGCTGTGTCCTACTCTACCAATCTACCGTAGTGGTTGAGTACCGCGTACTCAAACCCATGTGAGACCCTCAACTACTGGTTGTCTCTCCGGACTGCACGACGCCAAGTACCCCAACGTTTCTCAACCTGTACTGACTTGTTGACTTGACTTGACTTGACTTCCGTTCCCCACCTTGTGTCCCTTTCGTCTCGTGTGTACCTTAGGTACCCGATCGAGTATTTACGTTGTAACCACTACCTGAAGATATAACTCTTCTAAAAATGTGACAAAAGTTGAAATTTTTTTCTTCATTGTATTCTCTAAATTTTACGGAGGATACCCGTATACGAAATTCTTTCATCGAATAAATCTAATAATGATTTCAGTTTTCGGATCGATCTTGTAGACGAAGACCGTTTTATGGTTTATTCTATAAGATGTATGATGTAAACATATGATCTGTTTACTTTTGTTTATGTATAATAAATTTACATAAAAACTCGGAATTGATTTACTTTAGTGGTACCCGGTTTCGTTTGATATTTTCTTTCTCTTATGGTCACTCGATTTTAAACTTTCCACTTATTATTATCTTATATTTAAGAGTCCTACAGGACCCACATCTATGACTATGGTTCTCGATTTTAAACCCTCTACTGTTCCTATTGTCGTTTGACTCCGTATAATCCTTTATGATTGGTTTCCTTTCCCCCTCATTGATACATTTATAGTTTTGATAACTCCACTTACTGTAATAGTAATCCCGGTTTTCTATGAGTATTACTATTGTCCAAAATAAGTAGTCCCTCTATATTGTTTAGATTTGAACATTACGGATTATTATATCGGAACTTACATATTTCTGTATTAACTATTTTGATTTATTTTTTACTATGGACAAAATAGTGTCATCCTCTATAGTTATTTGGAGAGAGTTTATAGTTATCTGGTTCTCTATTTTAATTTTATCGTTTTTATATCTTCTAAATTTACCGTGTTAATTACGTGAATTAAATTCCTTATATGTATATCTTAGGACACGGGTTCAAAGTTTGTGTGGTAGAAGATTTATATGTACTTTATAAACTTTTTAACTAGTGTAGTGTATCGTGTGAGTTTTGTGAAATTCTAAAACATAGTATGTCTAGTACAAGATAGTGGTGTTGCTTTACCAGTTTTGGGATATGTAAACCTTTACATTTTTGTACAACGATTTTAAGATGGTTTCTTCTTAAATATTATTCTTAAAATTTTATTTTGACATATTATTTTTAAAAAGTATACTTTTGAACACCTTATGTAGATTTGTCTATGAATTTTTTTGTGAAATCCATACTAACCGTACACTTTTTGATATGTATTAATTACATATGTTGAGTCACTTAAACATCTATTCATATATGGATACTTTGATAATGGTGTTACTTCCGGTATTCGTATAGGTAGTGGAGGATAAGTGAAAAATTTAAAAAAGTAAACACTATTCTCTTGAATTGTATTTTAGATGGAACTGTCTTTTTAAAATTCATTTATTATATCAAAGCAATTGATATCCATGGAGAGAAATCACTATTGTCTTTCGTATAAAGGTCCCATATAATCCATCATAAAGTGACTATTGCTTGACTCCAAATTTCTTTACTTTCTTGTTAATTCCAGTTTGACACTTTTTACGTCGATCTTTCTTGTTTTGGAAAAAGTGATTTAGACATTTTATAACCACTCTTTGACATTAAACAGGTTCCGGTTTATCGTTAATTTTACTTCTCTATGGTAAACATAACGTCGTTACATCGAAATCTTAGGTATAGAAAAGTCAAGTTAAATCAAGTCAAGTCAGTGAATCAGCACAGGCTGAGAAATGCTGGAGTACTTAGCGTCGTGCGGTCCGGAGGGACAGGTAGCGGTTGAGGGCCTCAAGTGAGTCTGCACAGGTAGCTCAGTCACTACGGTAGGTCGGTAGAGTAGGAGCCAGCAGGGGAAGAGGAGGACGGGGGTTAGGGAGGGTGGTAGTGTCAGAAAAGGTTACTCAGTTGAGAAGCGTACTCCACCGGTTTCATGACCTCAAAGTCGAAGTCGTAGTAAGGGAGGTTTCTTTAGGGTCCCGACTAGAAGTCTTGCCTGACCAACCTAGAGGAACGTCAGGTTCCCTGCCTGAGAGTTCTCAGAAGTTGTGGTGTCAAGTTTTCGTAGTTAAAAAACCGTGAGTCGAAAGAAGTGTCAGGTTGAGAGTGTAGGTATGTACTGGTGTCCTTTTTGGTATCGGAACTGATCTACCTGGAAACAACCGTTTCATTACAGAGACGAAAAGTTATAAGATAGATCCAACCAGTATTGAAAAGAAGGTTCCTCATTCGCAGAAAATTAAAGTACCGACGTCAGTGGTAGACGTCACTAAAACCTCGGAGTTTTTTATTTCAGACTGTGACAAAGGTGACAAAGGGGTAGATAAAGGGTCCTTCACTACCCTGGTCTACGGTACTAGAAGCAAAAGACTTACAACTCGAAATTCGGTTGAAAAAGTGAGAGGAGAAAGTGAAAGTAGTTCTCCGAAAAATCAAGGAGAAGTGAAAGACGGTATTCCCACCACAGTAGACGTATAGACTCCAATAGCTATAAAGAGGAGTGTTAGAACTAAGGTCGAACACAAAGAAGGTCAGGTCGCAAAGAGTACTACATAAGACGTATCTTCAATTTATTCGTGTCACTGTTATGTGTCGGAACTGCATGAGGAAAAGGATAAACCTTGGTCAGACAACAAGGTACAGGTCAAGATTGACAACGGAGGACTGGACGTATATCCAAAGAGTTCAACGTCCAATCCACCACACCATAAGGGTAGAGAAAGTCTTAAAAGGTGTCAACTAACACTAGGTGTGTCAGTTTCCGAAATCGTATGAGTTACTTCATCTTTATCTACAAAAAGACCTTGAGAGAACGAAAAAACTACTAAGTCGTCTACAACCGTTAAACTAGAGACCAAGGAGACGGAAAAGATTTTGGTCGAACTTGTAGACCTTCAAGTGCCAAGTACATGACGACTTCGGACCGAACCTCTTAAAACTCGTAATGAAATGTTCGTACACTCTACTCACGTTAACACGTCATCAAACTCGTAAGAAACCGTAACGGAAAGAAACCCTAACCTTACTTTTGACTGGCATAGAAAATTGTTCATATATTACGACGAAAGAGAGAAAAAGGAAGGTAACAAACAAAGTAAAGAAGAGACTTTCTCTGCATGTACCATTGATAGAGTACTTAGATAGTCGTTGAAATGAACGTCGTCTTTCTCGACTCCTGTCAACTCTACCACCCAGACTTTGATCATCCGTATCTTGACATGGTCTCGACGGTATTTACAACAGTATCCAATTTTTGATGTTTACCCGATGAAAACAACAACAAGATAAATTTTTAGTTTCCTTTTGTTATAAAAATTACACAATTTACACAGTAAGTTGACTTACAAGACAGACGAAATTTCATATAAAGATCTCTAATTTCCTAAGGAGAAAATTTATCGATTATTATACCCGAAGGGACAACCGAGTCTCCAATTTCGTAGACGGAGGTTACGCCCTCTGGACCCAAGCTAGGGACCCAGCCCTTCTAGGGGACCTCTTCTTTTACCATTGGGTGAGGTCGTAAGAACGGACCTTTTTGGGTACCTGCCTCTTCCGACCATCCGATGTCAGGTACCCCAGCGTTTCTCAACCTGTGCTGACTCGCTGAAGTGGAGTGGATTGGAGTGGAGTACAATGTTTAGTTTACCATACCCTAGTTTACAAAGGTACGTACGGTGGTTCTCAAGACGACGAAACGTGTATAATTCAAGTGTAAAAGTGTAGCGATTTTTACTTGTAAGGTTTCTCTTTTTTCACTTCTGATTAAGTGTGGAAATTTTATTTGATATATTCAACGTTGAGGAAACAGTTTGATAACGGTTTTAGTTGTCTGGTACTAGTTTGTCGGTTCAAAGGTGAGTTGAGCATTTTTACCACAAAATTAATTATGACGGTTTGTTGTACAACTTCGTGATTCAACTTCTATTACTTTTTACGAAGGTGACTATGAATCTTTACTAATATATAAAAGTAACTCTATAAAGATTACAAGTAACCGTTCTGTATATCGATTGTTGTCGAATGTCGTCCTTTCTCTTATACAATCTCTTACACAATAAGAAGACAAATTACACTTATAAATGTTTCGAATTTACAACCAAAAGTCTAAAAATATAGAACTGGTTTTTACTATCATATATGTATTAACTTATGATCTGTTTTGAGGGTTCATATTTTAAGTTCCACAATCTATGAACAATTTAGGCGTAGATATGAAAGTATAAAAATACATATAGTAATAATAGGAGATTTACTATAGGAGGGACCACCGAGTCTGTCATTTCGTAGACGAATGTTACGCCCTCTGGGTCCAAGTTAGGGAGCCAGTCCTTCTAGGAGACCTCTTCCGTTACCGTTGGGTGAGGTCATGAGAACGGACCTTTTAGGGTACCTGCCTCCTCGGACCATCCGATGTCAGATACCCCAGCGTTTCTCAACCGGTGCTGACTCGTTTAAGTGAAAGTGAAAAAAGTAAATTATTACAGAACATACATAAAGGGTACCATAATGTATAAATGTTAATATTAAATCACGGATTAAAGACACGATATTAAACAAATGAGTAAGTCGAGAAAAACCTGTACATAGACCCAAGGTTGAAAGACGATAATATCTATTAAGTGATTGTTTATAAAGGAATCCGAGTCAAGGGTTCACATTTTGTTCACCAATTTTTGAATACCGAGAAATATATATAACGGTTTAACGAAATGTATAATATGATCAAACGTGACGGTAGTGGTTCCGACACGACACGACACGAATCAACGAGTCAACACAGACTGAGAAACGTTGGAGCACCTGACATCGGGTGGTCCGAGGAGACAAGTACCCCTCAGGGGTCCGTTCTTGTGACCTCACCCAACGGTACGGGAGGAGGTCCCTTAGAAGGGTTGGGTCCCTAACTTTGGTCCAGAGGACGTAACGTCCACCTAAGAAATGGTTGACTCGGTGGTCCCTTAGGACGGTAGTTGTTCCGATCCCACGTAATTAAATTGGTGTCCAAACGGATCAAACCCCCTCCTAAGGGGTTTCTTCCTTTACCGTTGGGTGAGGTCAGAAGAACGGACCTCTTAGGGTACCTGTCTCCTCGGACCGTCCGATGTCAGGTACCCTAACGTTTCTCAACCTGTGGTGACTTCGCTGAATCGTAACGGATTAAACTATCCGAGTTGAAAGGATTAAATTATCCACATTTACCGTGGAGTAATAACAAAGTTAACGTAACAAATTGGATAATCATTCCGATTTGTAAAAAGGTATACAAGGGAGAGACCAAAAAGAAAAGACAAAATGACTGACAACCAAGGGAAATGAGTGACCGTAGAATTAATATAAGAATACTAAATCTTAGGAGAAAAACAAGTAATAACTACAATTAAAAGATAGATGTTATGAACTATGATCGTATATCAAGAAAATAAAAGTAAAACACACAAGGTAAATTATTAACGTAACAAATTGGATAATCATTCCGATTTGTAAAAAGGTATACAAGGGAGAGACCAAAAAGAAAAGACAAAATGACTGACAACCAAGGGAAATGAGTGACCGTAGAATTAATATAAGAATACTAAATCTTAGGAGAAAAACAAGTAATAACTACAATTAAAAGATAGATGTTATGAACTATGATCGTATATCAAGAAAATAAAAGTAAAACACACAAGGTAAATTATTTACAAAGTGTTACCCGAAGGGACCACCGAGTCAGTCATTTCTTAAGTGGACGTTACACCCTCTGGACTCAAACTAGGAACTCAACCCCTCTATAGGACCTCTTCGTATACCGATGGGTGAGGTCATAAGACCGGACCTCTTAAAGTACCTGTCTCCTCGGACCGTCCGATGTCAGGTACCCCACCGTTTCTCGACCTGTACTCACTCGGTGAACGTGTGAAACACATTAACTTAAACAGTTAGAAGGGGAAATTCGTAAATAATGAAGTTTAACACCTTTCAATAGTAGATAGGTTTCTAGAATAATATAAAAGACGATCGACAAGATACCGTACTACATTATCCATTACAAATTAAGAAGACCTCAAAGAACCTCAACTATATTTTATAAATAGATTTGTCTGAAAATTTAGTTTAAAAAGAGGGTTTCCATGATAGGTTAATAGGATTATGATTAGTAATCTATTAAGGGGTAATCACACAATAATTATAAAACCCTACGTACTAAAAAATATAGTTGAAGGATATATATACTGTATTAATCCAACTAAAAATCTTCAGATAAAGTGACTTTAATAATTATATTATTGGTATCAGGTTGTAGAAGATGTCGTCTAATGAGGATAACGAGATCATAAAAGATTAAAAATTTTGGAGTGTACCAAAAAATTTTTAATTAAAACTCTTCTTATAATGACACAAAATCTTGTTTAAAACAACTTTAAAATGACCATAGTAATAACAATAACAAGTCAGTGAATAGTATACTCGTACATTTAATTGTAAATGTAATCGTACATTTAGTCTCACTGTACCAAAACATCTACTAAGAAAATCTAAAAGGTCCAAAGTAAGTTCAATAGTTGTTTATTCTTGTACAACCAAAGAAGATTATGTTATAAAAAGGTACATAAATAAAAAAGTTCAGAGTGACGTAATTAGTCTTAAGATTTTTGGTAATTATTTATCATGTGTAGATCTCTTTTCACTGGACTTTTGGAGTGTCCTTGAAAAACTTTGAAACCTGTCTATATAAACACGTCGCGTTTATACCCCGTAATCCCATTTAATAAAGTTATTGTGGTAGTAATTATAATGAGTTAGTAACTCAATTAGAAATTTAGGGTACTAAGGTTACATATCAATTAAATATATCCCTTATTGTACCGAACTCCTTTATTAGTAAAATCCGTTGAAGTTTTTTCCCGTAATCGCCCAAAAAAAAGGGAGAAAAATTACCGTCACAAAAGAAGGATAAAAGGTCACCGATATAGAGGTCCCAAACATGTTCTATATTCGTTATAATTCATATGGTGATGAGAAGAAACTTTTATCAAAGAGAAAGGGCACAGTTCCTTCAAACAATATAAGAATTACATAAAACGTGGACAGAGATACCGGAGACAAAGACGTAGACACTGAAGGGAGTCTCAGTAAGGAAGAAAAAGAACTTTCCATCAAACGATGGTTGACCTATATGGTCAGGTAAAGAACGAACTTTAAAAAACTTTCCGGTCGACGAAAGAAAGTGAATTAAGAAAGACAGAGACAAGGGAAATCAAGTCCGTCTGTTACAAAGACGATTATGTTCTAAAAAATTTTAGAATAGTCAGAAGACACACACACTTCCCCCGGGTGAGGTAATCTGTGCTCCCGAGTAGTTTATAGTAAGGACCCATTGATAGAAATAGGGACTGAAGATGACTCTAACGACTAACATAGGTACTCAGTATGTGGAGTAGAGAAGCCATTTCAAAAGGTCGGTGTGTTAACTGGAAGAAAGGTTAATTACTTAGAGGGTTACAACCGTAGAAAACGTTAAACTTATCGGGGTTTAGTAGTTCACGACTAAGAAAAATGAATTGTCAGGAAGAAGTTATATAAAGAAAGGAGAACGTAAAATCGTCTTCGTCGTTCCTCTTTGTGAAACGGACCTTTAGAGTCGATTTATTGGTCCAAGTAGTGAATATTAAAGACAAAAGGTAGGGTTTTATATTGTGTTAAGTCAGCTGAAAAGACAGTAAAATCCTGTTCCTAGTGGAAAAGGATATCAAAGGTTATTAGAAGTGAAGGTAGACTATGAAGTAGCCCTTGTACGAATTGTAAGTATAAAGATGGTAGACCAGGTACTACTGTATACATATCTTCGAAAGAAATGTCATGAGAAGTGGAGGAAGACTTGGAATTGGTCTTATCAGAAATTGTAGGTGTAAAGATGGTTGTTGGTGAAGGTTTGGTAGATCTGAAAAGAATAGTACATGGAGCTATATTGGGGTCGGAGGTCAGTAATAGGTCAAGGTTTCGTGAAGGTGTAAAAATCCATAAACAATAGTGTCACGGGATTTAGGGTGATGGTTTTAAACACAATCAGAGGATATGAACGACAGTGTTTGATGGAGTTCGACCCACCGAATCTTGTTGTCTATAACTAAATTAATGTTAGCACCTTCGATTTTCACATTTTAGTTGACAAATATTATCGGTCTTGTACCTTTGTTGGATCTACAGGTAGTCGTCTACTTACCTAATCTTTCGACACCATGTATATGTGTTACCTCATAATGAGTCGGTAATTTTTCTTATGTAAACTTAGTCAAGACTACTCTACCTACTTTGACCTCGGCTAATATGTCTCACTTCATTCGGTCTTTCTTTTTGTGGTTATGTCATATGATTGTGTATATATACCTTAAATCTTTCTACCGTTACTACTGGGACATACGTTCTGTCCTTTTTTCTGTGTCTACACATATGGCCTGAAAACCTGAGTCTCCCTCTCCCTCTCCCACCCTACTAAACCCTCTTACCCTAACTTTGTACATATGATAGTACATTCTTAGCTTAGCGGTCAGATACAGGTTACGTCCTATGTCGTACGAACCCCGACCACGTGCCCCTACTGGATCTCTCTACAATACCCCTCCCTCACCCTCCCCCCAAGTACAAACCCTTGCGTACATGTGGGCACCACCTAAGTACAGTTACATACCGTTTTGGTTATGTCATAACATTTCATTTTATTTCATTTTTATTTTTAATTTTTTTTTTCTACGACCATCCTGATGTGAGGAAAACTTCCGAGATCCCCGGTTAAGTAAGGAACGGAGAGGGTCGAAGACCAGTGTCGTTTGTTAGAAACCGTAAGGAACGAAACATCTATATAGTGAGGTTAGAGAAAGAGACAGAAATGTACTGGAAAGGGGGTACACAGAGTCACAGAAAAGGAAAAGACAAAGTATATCCTTGTAACAGTGACACATATCCCGACTGATTGAGGTCCTATTAGAGTAGAACTCTAGGAATTAATGTCTACGTTTCTGGAATAAAGATTTATTTTAGTGTACGTGTCCACGACCCACAAATCCTGGACTTGTATAGAAAAACCCCGGTAATAAGTTGGATGGTGTCTATAGATGTATTATGAATTTAGTATGATTTAGATAAAAATTATAAGAGAAGAATATAAAGAAAATCTATGAAGTCATCATTACGATAAAATCAAAAGGTTTTTATAGTTAAAGAGACGTATGAGTAAAAAATAATAACCAAAATAATCCATCCATTTATACTTAATTATAACATATAATAATAATCAGAGGGAAAATAGTAATACTTATATATGAAAAATAGAGAAGTCATCAAAAACGAAATTTTATATCAGAAGTAAACTAGTTGTATATAAACAGGTCGTTAAAAAAAAAATGAAAATAATATTTTCATTGAGAATTGACAGATATAACAACATCAACAAAAGAATTAAGTGATGGTTCTTAAAATCGAAAATTACCATTTACCCATACTCATTCTTAGTAGTAATGTATTTGTGTTAAAATTTTAACCGCAGACCTAAAAGGAGACAGAAGGTTGAAATATGAATACGTAAAAAGAATGAAAAATTTTGAAATAAATAAATGAATAAATACCGGAGTACGAGTCCCCTATATGAATGTATAACAACAACAAGTCAGTGAGTCAGCACAGGGTGAGAAACGCTACGGTACCTGATATCGGGTGGTCCGTGGAGACAGGTACCCCTAAGAGGTACGTTCTTGTAACTTTACACAATGGTAAAGAAGAGGTCCCCTAGAAGGGTTGGGTCTCTAACTTGGGTCTAGTGGACGTAACGTCCGTCTAAGAATGGTTGACTCGATCTTCCCTTTGGGTTTACTTTCACTTTCAGCGAGTCAGTACAGCTTGAGAAACACTGTAGTACCTGATATGTCAGGTACCCTAAGGGGTCCGTTCTTATGACCTCACCTAACGGTAAAGGAGGAGGTCCCCTAGAAGGACTGTGTCCCTAGTTTGGGCGTAGAGAATACAGAGGACACAACCATCCGTCCAAGAAATGGTGATCACTGTGGACTCTTCGGGACTTAAAGATACACATCTTAATAAAAATTTTAAGAGAATTGTAGGAATATTATTGATAACCAGATAATAATATAAGAGGAGAAAGAAAATACGATAACCAGTAAAAACAAAATAGAGAAAAAGAGACGTTTAGTACGATCTCCCAAAAATAAAATAACTAGTAATGTTTGTTTATCGAAAATCAAAGTAACTAAAACTAGAAGAGACACGAAAAAGACAGAAGTTAAATTAATTAAAGGGTACATAGGAATTAAGACGAACTATACACAAAAAGAGATAATAAAGGATGAAAGAATTCTACTCCAGAGAGTAATAACTAAATTGAAAGTACATAACGTTAAATTTACTTTATATTTCCTATATTAATGGACTGACGAAATTACGTAGATCCCGGGATGTACATCGACATCCTATGAACAAAATTGTACGTGTTTATACATGTTGGGAAAACATTTTAAGTCCTTTATATTATCCTGTTAGTGTTGGTCGTACTTTCACAATCAACGAGTCAGTACAGTTTGAGAAACACTGGGGAACCTGATATCGGGTAGTCCGAGGAGACAGGTACCCTGAGAGTCTTTTTCTTAGTATTTCTCTAAGAGTATTTTTCTTTTGGTCGTATTTCTCATGATTAATTTAAATTTAGTTGACTTACAATGGGTAGAAGGTTACTTTACCCTGACACTTTCTTTAATATTCTTACCGTATAGTACTACACCTCCTCCCTAGTTTTACCACCTTATCCTTGTCTGACTCGAGTAGAGAAGGGTACTTGTGTAGTTTTGATGTTTATGTATCTCTCGTAGAGAACGATTGAGAACTTCTGACAGTCCTCCCTAGAAGATGGTGGTTTAGACATTTCTTTTTGGTGTTCCTTGGACTATCCTCCCCTCTTCTTCACTAAATTAGTTAAGTACATGGGGATCACACACTGAGTCTTCTCTTCTCCCTATGGTGTCCTAAACTTTCGGAGGGTCCCTCACTCCCTAAACTTGGGGTATAATCCATGGGGTTGGGACTCCAGGTTGTGATCGTTGTTCGGGAGATTCGACCAAACTTTCCGTCATTCAAAATGACCTCCTGATATTCTGACTCTGAGACGAGAATTTCTCGCACACGTATCTGAACGAACGAGGATCAGTTTCACGTCGTCGTCGTCTAACTTTTGAAAGACGAAACGACCGACCGAATGATCCTTTCGGGCACACGGTGTCGGGTGTGGTCTGGTGACGAGTTCGTGTAGGACAAGATTGTGATGAGGAACGATTTCGTCTCCAGTGGTAACGGTTACACACCCATGTACCCGTGTGTGGTCCTTTCTTTGTCTGGGTTGAGTTGTCACGTCGAGGTTGGAGAGACCTGGGTTAGGTCAAAGATTGGTTCCACGTGTGTGACCCCTTTTTCGTCTTTCTCGAATCTTCACGTCGGAGTCTGGGGTTCGGAGTCAGTATGGGGGTTTGTTCCGTCTCTGAAGTTGTATTACACCTCTTCGAGTTGAGGGAGTCTTGAGGACGAGGTCGAGGAACCTGGGACCGGGTGAGGGACTGTCCGTCGTTGACGGTAACTCGGATTCTCTTCGGGGTTGATTATAGACCAAGATCAAGTTTGAGGAGGTTGAGGTATGGATGGAGGGTCCTTCCGACGTCGACGGTCGTGTAAGGTGATCTTCTACGTTAGACACGAGTGAAGTCTAGGTCGAGAGGGTAGTTTAGGGGATCCGTGTACGTCTGAAGTATCCTGTGTAGAAGTTCTAGGTATGTCTATTGACGAAGTGGATTAATGTAACTATACTTGTATCTTTCAATTTGTTTTACTTTTCTGACTCCTTATATAAAGTTTCCTTTCTTATTCTATTTTGGTGTCCCTTATTTTGAGATTACTTCGTGTCTATTTATTAAATGGACAATTTATAAAATATAATGGACAATTATTTTATAAATGACAATTTATAAAATTCTGTTATCATTATTTTAACGATTGTCTTAAGTCGTTTTCTTATCTACTTGTGTTGACCTTGAATTTGATTTGATCTTTTATAAATTTTCTTAGTCACTATCGACTTCTTATATACACACACACACGAGTCAGTATAGACTGAGAAACGTCTGTACCCCCAGAAACGTTGGGGTACCTAACATCGGGTGGTCCAAGGAGACAGGTACCCTAAAAAAAGTCCGTTCTTATGACCTCACCCAAGGGTAAAGGAGGAGGTCCCCTACAAAGACTGGGTCCCTAGTTTGGATACAGAGGGTACATAGGAGTAACGTCCGTCTAAAAAATGGTGACGTGGTGGACCCTTCGGGGTTTCGACTTCTTATGTTATTGACTTTACTTTTTATGTGATCTTCCTTAATCGTCGTATAATTCCCTATGTCTTCTTACGTATTCACTAGACTTTCTTATCACCTTGAGTGGGTTTGTCTTGACGTTTTTCTTTTCTTTTTTTTATCTGTTTTGAAATCTATTACTATTAAATTCCCTTAAGACCCTTTTATAGTTCGTATGATTATTAACGTAATATCCCCAGGGTCTTCCCCTTCTCTCTCTCTTTCATGATCTTTTACATAAACTACTTTAATGTCTACTTTTGTATGGATTTGATTTATTCCTTTATCTATCGTTCCATTTGATGGTCCGAGGAGGTAGGTACCCTAAAAGGTCCGTTCTCATGACCTCACCCCACGGTGACGGAAGAGGTTATTCTTCGTATCTTTTGGGGTATACTCTACTTGGTTTTCTCTAGGTGTGGTTCCGTATAGTATTAATCTTCCCGTTTTCGGTTTCTATTTCTCTCAAAATTCCTTCGTTCTCTTTTTGTTTCTTAGTACATGTAGAAGAAATAGGTAAGAAGATGACTCCCTACAACAAACGAAGGTACAGAACCGATACCATTTTTTGCGACACTACTTACGACCCTACGTACATAGAAAAACTTCGTACCAAAAGAGGTCTATTTCTTTTATACCATGTATATATAATGTATATATGTTACCTTATAATGAGTCAGTGTTTTTCTTACTTTATTACGGTAAACATCGTTGTACCTACCTGAATTTGTAACAGTATAATTCACTTCATTCCGTATGTTTCTATTTATAGTATACAATAACTAATATACACTTTAGAATTTTTTCCGATATTTACTTGAATAGACATTTTATTTTTATCTAAATGTCTACATCTTTTGTTTGAGTACCAATGACCCCCCATTCCCTTCTTCCCCATTTTAACTTCTAACTCTAACTGTATACGTGTCATGTTATTTATTTTATCTATTGATTGCTGGCTCCTACTCTACCGACCTACCGTAGTGCCTGAGCTACCTGTACTCAGACTCACTTGAGGCCCTCTATCACTACTTGTCCCTCCGGACCGTACGTCGTTAAGTACCCCAACGTCTCAGCCTATGCTGACTCGTTGACTTGACTTGACTTGATTTATTCCTGGATGACATATCGTGTTCCCTGAGATGAGTTATGAGACATTACTGGATATAACCTTTTTTTTTAGATTTTTTCTCACCGATATACATATGTATATCGTCTAAGTCAAACGAAATGTGGATTTTGATTGTGTTGTAACATTTACTTGATATGGGGTTATAAAAAAAAAAAAAATTTAGTACATGCCCCCTTAAGAGTATTCCGATAGTCGACTAAAGAATCGTCTTTGAAACGTTCGGTCAACCCACACCGTAGTTTATGAATTTCACGACTTTTCTTTTTCTAATGTTGGATCCTACAAGATGAGTTACTCCAATATTAAGTTAATTTTCTCTCAAAGAGTCTGTTCGTTTCTTTTTTCTTTTCTTTGTTTGTTTGTCAAGTGTCGGTGATTTAGTTAGATTTTTCTTTATAAAAATCTATCTACTTTCCTATCTAGTGTACAATGTGGTATTTTATTCAGTATTTTTAAAATTCTACTAACTTCGGTATATTTCATAGAAAAGACTGGTGTTTCCTTATTTTGTTCTTTAGTTAATATCCTTTTGTTTATCCTTTTTTTTACCTCTGATTTATTGAACGATCATTTTTTGGTCACTCAATTTCTCGTTTATTTTTTTAGTTTCTCTTTAGTCTTTTATGGAACTCCGTTTACTTTTATTTTGGTGTTGAAAGTTTTTAGATGTACCATCTCGATTTCATCAAATTTCTCTCTTCAATATCTCTGTGTTCAGATGAAGTTTTTTATTTTATTTTTCGTATTACAATGTAAATTTTTTTTCTTTGTTCTTTTTAGAGTAATTGTGGGATCGAATGGTAGATTTACTTATTCCATCTGTTTTTGTTTCAGGTTTCAATCGTCTCCTTCCTTTATTATTTATAGTCTTTCCTTATTTCTTTTATTTCCCCCCTTTCATTACCTTTTCTAGTTATTTTAGTTGTCGACCAAAAAAAATTTTCTATTTATTTTAACTATTCGAAAGTCTTTTCAAGTAAATTTTTCTCTATTCTGTGTTTATTTTACCTTTACTTTCTTCTTTTCAATGCTGACCATTATTCCTTATGTTGGTTTTCTCTTATAATACTTACAACTATTCGACCTGTTAGATTTTCTTTACTTACTTACAGATCTTTATATTAGAGGGTTCTGACTTAGTCCTTCTTTGTGTATTAAACTTATATGAACGATAAACCTCTTCCGTTACCGTGGGGTGAGGTCATGAGAACGGACCTTTTAGGGTACCTGTCTCTTCAATCCGACGTCAGGTACCCCAGCGCTTCTCATCCTGTGTTGACTCGTTGAACTGAAAGTGAAAAGTGAAAAGACGTAACCTCTTCCTTTGCCGTTGGGTGAGGTCACAAGAACGGACCTCTTAGGGTCCCTGTCCCCTCGGACCACCCGACGACAGATACCCCAGCGTGTCTCAGCCTGTGCTAACTTCTCTGAATCGTCGTCGTCGTCGTCATAACTTTAACTTAGTCATTACCATTTTGAGGTTTGTTTGTTTTCAGGTCCTGGTCTACGGAAGGTTCCCCTTAAAATGTTTTGTGTCAATTTTTTCTTAATTATATATAGGAAACGTTAGATAGGTGTTTTTTTTTTTTTTTTTTCTCCTTCCTCGTGAGGGTTTGAGTAAGATGTTCCGTAATAGAATTGTGATTTTGGTACGTTTCTGTGATGTTTTTCCTTTTAATGTTCGGTCATTATAAGGATTACTTGTTTTTAGGAGTTGTTTTATAATCGTTTGGTCTCAGTTGTTATGTATTTTACATGGTGTCTGGTACTAGTTCATCTTAAATAGGGTCCTTACGTCCTTATCAAGTTATAGACGTTTGGTTAGTTAAATTATATGGTACAATTGTTTTACATCCCGTTTTTAGTATACTAGTAGAGTCATCCGTATCTTTTTCGTTAACCGTTGTAACTTATAGGTAGGTTCTATTTTAGAGAGTCGTTTCAACCATATCTCCCCTATGTAGAGTTGTATTACTTCCGGTAAATGTTGTTTGGGTGTCAATTGTAGTATAAGTTACCACTTTTTCGAAGAGGAGATTATAGTTCTTATTCTTTTCCTATTGGTGGATCGAGAAAGGTAAATTGTATTGTAACCTTCAGGTTCTACAGTGTTATTCTGTTCTTTATTTTACATAGGTTTAGCCTTTTATTCATTTTGACAGTGATAATTGTCTACTGTACTTTGATATGTATCTTTTAGTATTTATGAGGTAAGGTTTTGATAATGTGGATTATTTACTGTATTCATTTCTACGTCCCACCCTCTAATTATATGTCTTTAGACAACAAAAAGATATGTGATTATTACTTTATGGTCTTTTTCTTTAATTTTGTTAGAGCGAATACTAGTCTACTCTTTCTTATTTTATGGATCCTTATTTAAATTTGTTCCTCTAGTTTCTGAATATGAGACTTTTGACACTCTATAACTACTTTATTTAACTTTTATATGTTTATTTACGTTTCGTTAGGGTACAAGTACCTAACCTCTTTAATTATAACAATTTTATAAGTATAATAAGTTTCATTATATGACTAATTACATTGGGTACTGTAAAAAGTATCTTGATCTTGTTTATTAGAATTTTAAGTATACCTTGACGTTTTATGGAACTCCTAGGTTTAGTGAGAACTCTTTCTTGTTTCGACCTTTATAGTACTCGGGATCAAAGTTTTATATTACGTTTTGATATTATTAATTTTGTCAAACCGTGACCTTGTTTTTGTCTACACATCCAGTTACCTTGTCTTATTTCTCGAGTCTTCATTTGGATGTGTGTATATCAGTTAAGTAGATACTGTTTCTACCGTTCTTATATTATACTGGTTTTCGAAGAAATTGTTCACGACAACCTTTTAGACAGGACGATGTACATTTTCTTACTTTAATCTTGTGAAAGAGTGTGGTATATCTTTTTCTTTAAGTTTTATTTAATTTCTGGATTCAGATTCTGGATTTGAGCAATTTGAGGATCTTCTTTTATATCTGTTCTTGTGAGAAACTGTATCCAGAATAGTCGTAAAAAATTAGATACAGAAGTCCGTTCCCTTTGTTTTTGTGTTTGTTCATACAAAGTCAAGTCAAGTCAAGTCAAGTCAGTGAGTCAGCACAGGTTGAGAAACACTGGGGTACTTGGCGTCGTGCGGTCCGGAGGGACAGGTAGTGGTTGAGGGTATTTACAAATATATACAAATTTTTAAAATTTAAATTTTCGAAAATGTGTCACTTCCTTCGGTATCTGTTTTGTTTTTTCGTTGGATGATTGACCCTTTTCTATACAGACAATTCGTCAAATGTAGGTTTTATATACTTTTTGTGCATGTTGAGTTGTAGTGCTTTTGTTGTTGTTGTTTTTTTTGGCTAAATTTTTACTCGTCACCTGGACTAATCTGTAAAAAGGTCTCTTCTACATGTCTACCGGATGTCCGTGTATTTTTTACAAGTTGTGGTGATTAATATTCCCTTTATGTTTAGTTTTGGTGTACTTTTTAGTGGAATGTGGACAGTCTTTCCGATAGTACCTTTCCTTCCTTTATTGTTCATGACCGTTCCTACACCTCTTCTACTTTAATATCATGTAACAAAGACTCTTAATTTAATCATGTCGGTGACACCTTTTGTTATCTCTACGGAGTTTTTTAATTTTTATCTTGTTGGAATACTAGATCTTGAAAGTGAGGACCCATATGTAGACTTCTTTTGTTTTTGCGATTAAACTTTTATATATATATGTGGGATTACAAGTGTTATCGTACTAAACGTTACCCAATCTATACCTGAGTTGAATCTACAGATCGTTGTCTACTCGTCTATTTCTTTTACACTATATACAATATATATATATATATATATATACATACATACATACATATTTGACCTTATTACCTTTTTATGAGTCTGTATTTTTTATCACTATAAAAATAAGTAATAGACACTATTGTACCTACTATTAACATTATAAATGAGTTAAAAATTGATAGATAACCTAACAATGATCCAATCATAAATCTATAAGGAAATGAAAAGAAACCATAAATGGGGTTTCTATGGTTTTACATAGGAAGTGAATACCCTCATACTATATTTAATCATGACAATGACGAAGAGTTGACATCTTCCAGGAAGAAAGGAGAGGGTGGAGAATACAATGGTAACCGAACATGAAATCTAGTAATACAAAAAGGTTGTAGTGCTCTGTAAAAGAAAAAAAAAAAAATAAAGTATCAGTTATAAACAATTATAAGTGAGAGTTGAATAATATTTCTTTTAACGATAAATTATTGATATCCGTTAGAGAGTAGAGTAAGTCTTTTTAAAAGTGTATCTAGAGTCTAAAGAGATCATTGTTTGTTGTACACACCTGGGTTTTGATAAATTTTAATGTTCATCCGTCTTCTACTTATCGGAAACAAAATGAGAGTACTCCAGTCTACACACGAACGAATACGTAAAGGTGGATACTTTATAATTCTTTGTTTCGTGAATCTTGTTGACCATGTGTTGTGTTGTATTTTAGGTGACATTAGAGACACTACAGTGAACCTGTAATAGCCTACTTTCATTTAGTACAACTATATGAACTAGAGAACTAATACAACTAGAGGAATATAGAAGGTCGTATAACTGTATATATTAAGAAGGGTGATAAAGACGTAATTGACTAAGTTAATCCGAGGGATAAGTAGACGGATAACGTGAAATCAAATGGATCTGTAATATGGACCTGTAAAAAATTAGACGGTATCTACTAGGGAGTATGTGGAATCGACCCCTTTACCTCAAATACTCTTTCTATTTGTCCACTCTGATATTTTTATGTATAAAAAAGTATATATAAATGATTTTGGTATATTTATAACACATATAAGTTTTTTATTAATTTATTTCGTCATATGAGATTTTATTCGGTTTTATTTAGATTAACGTATTCTTTAACCATTTTATTGGTGTATTTTTATTAACAAAGGTCCCTTAAAACTTATATCACAACTCTGATATATATAAATCATTCTGTGTAAAATTCCTTTTTCTTTTCCCGTCTCTTTTAATTTTTAGGTGAATCATTGGAGTAAGAATCATCGTTATAACCGTAACGTTAAAACTTTGATAACACATATAACACCCTATTTAGTTGGAAAGAGTTCTTAGTTTTTCTTTTCCGTGTCTACATTTTAAAATTTTTAATTTAGCTAAATACAAATTAAAATCAACTTGAATGAGGAACCTTCCTTTCAATCCTGGTTGGATCTTTCGTATAATTTTTCGTCTCTGTAATGAAACAGTTGTTTCCAGACAGATCAATTCCGATACCAAAAAGGTCATCAGTACATACCCACACTCTCAATTTGATATTTCTTTCGACTTGTGACTTCTTAACTACGAAAAATTGACACCACAACCTCTTCTGAGAACTCTCAGGGAACCTGACGTTCCTCTAGGTTAGTTAGGTAGGATTTCCTTTAGTCAGGACCCACGAATAACCTTCCTGACTATAACTTCGACTTTGAGGTTATAAAACCGGTGGACTACGCTTCTCGACTGAGTAAACTTTTCTGAGACTACAACCCTTTCTAAATTCCGTCCTCCTCTTCCCCTGCTGTCTCCTACTCTACCAATCTACCGTAGTGGTCGAGCGACCTGTACCCAAACCCATTTGAGGCCCTCAACCACTACCTGTCCCTCCGGACCGCACGACGCCAAGTACCCCAGTGTTTCTCAACCTGTGCTGACTCGTTGATTTGACTTGACTATATAAATTCTTAAATAAATAAATAACAAGAGTGTTTATATACAGGATCGAGCGAGGTGACTTCCACATCTCCGTTACTGTAGTCATTGTTACTGTTATGGATCGGGGATCTAGAACCAAAGATTTATTGATAACGGTTAGTTTTTCCTGGTAGTGAAGAACAACTTTACCAAATAAGGTCCCGATCTTATCTCTTCATTTCTAATGGTACCTGTAGTACAATCTCGTCTTACGTTTCTCCTCCTAGTTATTAAATGTTTTTTGTTCTTGACCGCTAAAATTTAACTCAACATTAAACTATTGTTTTATGTCTAAAGTCTCAACACCGTGGTTTAATTTTATCTCCGTTTTACATTACAAAGTGAAGACATGATATACCCCAAAAAAAAAGGGGGATCACTATAAAATAACACTTAGTTGAAAGTAATACAAGAATTACACAGAGTATTGAGGTCGTGTCACTAATAGACTAGGTGGTTCCGTAAGTAAATTATCATGAAAACTAGACTCTAGATATAAAGGTGTAGTAGAAACGTCATTGACAAATAAATTTCAACCATTGAGTCTTTGTATAATGATTACGAAATTAATTACAAAACTTACCAAGACTCATTAGTATACCATACGTAATGTAGGGAGTTAATAGGGGACTTACCATATTACCTACATAATACTTTAGACAACTAAAGATTAACGTCTCATCATACATGTACGTATATACATTTTTATACATAAAATTTATCTATTACGAAGTTGAACAAAAAGACTTTTGACCACGATGAAATATCATAAATAAACGGTCACTTATATAAAACACGTACTTGTTTCAAGAAAAATCACATTAAATCTCTTCCGTTACCGTGGGATGAGGTCATGACAACGGACCTTTTAGGTTACACTCTTCCTCGGACCATCCGACGTCAGGTACCGCAACGCTTCTCAACCTGTGTTGACTCGCTGAAGTGAAAGTGAAAAGCGAAAGTACGTAACCTCGTCCTTTACCGTTGGGTGAGGTCACAAGAACGGACCTCTTAGGGTCCCTGTCCCCTCGGACCACCCGGAGACAGATACCCCAGCGTGTCTCAGCCTGTGCTGACTTCGTTGAATCGTCGTCGTCGTCGTCATGGTGTGATCATTAAGTATTTTACTAGAGTCGGCACTCCCTAACTAGACCAACTTTGACGTAATAATTAAACAAATTTGTAATTGGAATTTTCTCTTAATATGTATTGGGAACGGAATGAAAATGATTACGGACGAAAATACATTAAGTACAATTATTTTGTGTAACTGATAAGTGAAGTAATAAAATATTACAAAAAGAACTATATATCAAATGTTTTGTAAGTTGTAAAAATTTCTCATGTTAGGTTACCGAAAATCATATAAGTGTTTGAACACATTGGAGTGGTAAGAGATTTAAATCTTGAAAAAGTAGTGAGTATTTCTTTGGGGTGTGGTTAATATTAGTGAGGAGTAAGGAAGACAGAGGTCGGGGTCCGTACATGATTAAACGAAAGACAGAGACTCATATCAGAATAAGACCTGTAAAATATATTTTCCTTAATATGTTATCCGTAGAAAAAACTGGTCGAAGAAGGTGAATGGTATTCAAGAGTTCCGAACGGGTAACTCCGATATGGTAAAAACGAACTAAAGAAAAATACTGACTTGTTATAAAGTAACACGTCTATATAGTGTGATATAGATAGGTAAACAGTTGACTATCTGTAAACTCATCTAAGGTGAAACCCCGATGATACTTATAGGTGCATGTTTCTAAACAATCATATACAAAAGTTAAGAGGACCCATATTATGGAAGACTAAAACTGTACTCTTTGGCAGTCAAAAGGTTTGACCAACGTAATAAAATATTAGAGTGGTCATTACGTACTCCCAAAATTAAATAGTAGTAGTTGTTGTGAACAATGATATAAAAAAGTTAATATTAGTAAGATTACCTATACGTCACGATTGAGTGACACCTATACTAAATGTAATAAATTATTAATTACTACAACTCGTAGAAAAGTACACGAAGAACCGGTATACATTTAAAAACTTCTTTATAGACAAGTCTAGAGACGTACAAAGTAACGGTAATTAACAACAAGTCAATGAGTCAGCACAGACTGGGACACTGGGGGTACATGATGTCGTGTGGTTCGAAGGGACAGGAAGTGATAGAGAGCCTCAAACGAGTTTGAGTACAGGTGACTCAGCTAGTACGGTAGGGTGATAGAGTAGGAGACAAACGGGGAAGAGGATGGGAATTATAAAGGGTCGTAGTCCCAGAAAATGTTACTCAGTCCAGAAACGTAGTCCACCGGTTTCATAACCTCGAAGTCGTAGTCTGGAAGGTTACTCATAAATCCCAACTAAACGAAATGCTTACTGTCCAAACTAAAGGAGTGACAGGTCCCTTGAGAGTTCTCAGAAGATGTCGTGGTGTCAAACTTTCGTAGTTAAGGAACCGTGAGTCGGAAGAAATACCAGGTTGAGAGTGTAGAGAAAGGTGTACAAATTTCCCAGATAAGTAGGACAATAGTATGTCTATACTCATGTAATGTATATGATTATGTTCAAGGAGTAGTCTATATCTTAATCGTAAGAACAGAGAGTAAGACATAGAAAATTAAATATTTACAACGAGAAACTTCATACTAAAATTACAACCAAGTCATGTTAAATAGATAAAAAAGAAACCGACGTAAACAAATACTATGACATACCTTTTTAAGTAACAGAATGGGTTCCGGTGTTTCTACATGGGGACACAAGGGAAGATTATCTAATGTTCGAAAAGAAGAATTTAAATCTGGATAGTAGGTGAAGTTTGATTAAAATAATGTATCACACTCCATCTCCAGGTTGAAGTAAGAAAACGTATACATATAGTCAACAGTGTCGCAGTCAACAACTTTCTAGATATAAGAAGAGGTAACTTAACAAAACCATTGGAACAGTTTTTAGTCAATTACCATTTACATAAATAAAGACATATGAGTTGAGATAAAGTGAATGGATATATAAATAGGAATACGGTCAAGGTGTAACATTATTAATGACATTAAAACATGAGTCACCCTTCAGAAAGTTGAAACAAGAAGTAAAAGTTTTATAAAACGACAAGTCTCAGGAATCAAAAAGACATAATTAAAAACCCCGTCAATAGTCAAAAGACCCCTTTTTCGATCTTGAAACTATTCCAACGTGACTTTAATACTAAGTTATTCCCTTGAGGAAGGTAGTATTGTTATGTAATACAAAAGACCATGTACTTATTCTTCATAAAGGTGAACGAATTAAATAAATTTATTATTCAAGTAGGGACTTATAAAACAAGAAAAACTAGGAAACCATTTCATGTTAAGTAAAAAATTGAAGTAAAAACTAGTGATAATCCTCTCAAGTCAAGTCAAGTCAACGAGTCAGCACAAGTTGAGAAAGACTGGAGTACTTTTTGTCGTGTGGTCCGGAGGGACAGGTACTGGTTGAGGGTCTCAAGTGAGTCTGAGTGTAGGTAGCTCAGTCCCTACGGTAGGTCGGTAGAGTAGGAGGCAGCAGGGGAAGAGGAGGACGGGGTTAGGGAGGGCCGTAGTCTCAGAAAAGGTTACTCAGTTGAAAAGCGTACTCCACCGGTTTCATGACCTCGAAGTCGAAATCGTAGTAAGGAAAGTTTCTTGTGGCTCCCCACTAGAGGAAATCTTACTTGACCAACCTAGAGGAACTTCAGGTTCCCTGAGAGTTCTCAGAAGAGGTTGTGGTAGTTAAGAAGCCACGAGTCGAAAGAAGTCATGTTGAGAGTGTAGGTATGTACTGGTGACCTTTTTGGTATCGGAACTGATCTGTCTGGAATCAGCCGTTCCATTACAGAGACGAAAAGATATACAATAGATCCAACCAGTATTGAAAAGAAGGTTCCTCATTTGCAGAATTAAAGTACCGACGTCAGTGGTAGCTGTCACTAAAACCTCGGGGGTTTTTATTTCAGACTGTGACAAGGGTGACAAAAGGGTAGATAAACGGTACTTCACTACCCTGGTCTACGGTACTAGAAGCAAAAGACTTACAACTCGAAATTCGGTTGTAAAAGTGAGAGGTCAAAGTGAAAGTAGTTCTCCGAAAAATCAAGGAGAAGTGAAAGACGGTATTCACACCACAGTAGACGTATATACTCCAATAATTATAAAGAGGGCCGATAGAACTAAGGTCGAACACGAAGAAGGTCGGATCACAAAGAGTACTACATGAGACGTATCTTCGATTTATTCGTCCCACTGTTATATGTCGGAACTGTATGAGGAAAAGGATAAACCTCGGTCAAACAACAAGGTACAAGTCAAGATTGACAGTGAAGGACTGGACGTATATCCAAAGAGTTCTCCGTCCAGTCCACCAGACGATAAGGGTAGAGAGAGTCTTAAAAGGTGTCAAATAACACTAGGTGTGACAGTTTCCGAAACCGTATCAGTTATTTCGTCTTTATCTACAAAGAGACCTTGAGAGAACGAAAAAGGTACTAGGTCGCGTACGACCGTTAAACTAGAGACCAAGGAGACGGAAAAGATTTTGGTCGAACTTGTAGTCCTTCAAGTACCAAGTGCATAACGACTTCGGACCGAACCTCTGAAAACTCGTAATGAAATGATCGTACACTCTACTCACGTTAACACGTCCTCAAATCCGTAAGAAACCGTAACAGAAAGAAACCCTGACCTTACTTTTGACTGGAAAAGGTCAGGGCACCGGTGACGACTCAAAAGGTTTAAACGACCGTATAACTCGTGTCGTGAAAGTGTCGTAGTAGAAAGTCCTAAACTTTGTCGACTTGACGTTAAGGTAGTTGAGGTGATTGAAATAAACATCACTACGAAAGATTCCGGGTGAACTGAAGTGTAAGGTTCTACAGACCGAAATCCACTCACTAATAGACGCAGCACTTCTAGGAAAAACATGTCAAGAAGACACATAAGAACGGTAGCGAAGAATTATAGAAGACGAAGACAATCCAGGTCCGGTAAAGACAGGAAATAGTTCGGGTAGAAACGTACTTTACAAGGGAACCATAGAGATTAAAAGAACTTCTCTAGAGATCAGAAAGGGTAAGACAACAAAAGGAGATAAAGAAACGTAACTAGGGACTCCTTCTGAAAGAATAGAAAAGAATGATAAGAAACCTTGAGACGTAAGTCTACGAATATAGAAAGGAAAAGAGGAAACGAAAAGCGGAGAGAAGAAAAGTGTCGATAAACATTCCGGAGGGGTCCGTCGGTAAAACGAAAAAGCGTAAAGAAAAGGTACCCCTACCAGAACTAGGGACAGAGGACATGTCACAGTGTTTGGAGGCAGGTATCAAGTAGTCCGTGAGAAAGATAGTCTAGACCAGAGGATTTAGATAAAGAGTGAAGAAGACATATTAGTATTCCCTAAACTAACTCCAGTATGGACTTACCAGATGACCAAAAGGGATGAAAGAAGTTAAATTCAGACTTGAACCGTTATTCCTCAAGTACTAGACTCGGTGTCAGTCGAGGACCAGAATAAAAACAACTGACATATCTCGAAGAGGTAGAAACCGACGGTTCTTATATTAGTTAGACTAAAGCCACAACTGGTAGACCACTACAGGTACACAGCTCAGAAGAAACACAACAACCTTCTCCCACAAACGATACTGGTCACGTAAAAGAACCGTTTTGAGATAATCAGAAACGGGACGAAATAAGGCATTAGGTTCCGGTTTAAACGGACAATGAGGTCCACAAAGAACTGAAGGATGAAAACATAAGGTCAGGGGATATTACTTTTCCTATATAAAAACCCCACAATTAAGATTTTCGATAACATCCAGAGGTATCTTGGCAAGTTAAAGTCCAAGAAGTCACAATGACTAACCCCGTATCTGAACTTAATGACACTATAACTTACTAAACGGAACCTTTGATTGTCTCTAGGAAGACAACAAAAACTCTAACGGAGGTTCATGACGTAAAACCTGAGAAGAACTGGTACGACCGATGAGGTAAAGAAGATTCCCTAAGGACGGTCGTCATCATCTATATTACCATTAGACTCAATTTAAGTGGGTAAGGTCAGGTAAAATCAAGCGACTAAGGATCTTACAGCTGTAAGTCAGAACGATAGAGGGCAAACTGGTGAAGGTTAAACGGAACTAAGTACCTGGACTCAAAGGTCCAAGGATACGTTATAACGGGAAATCTCGTAGCCTGGAACGAGGATAGTGGTCAATGCAGGTGTTGACCCATAACAAAAACGAAACCGAGGTAGGGAAGTAAGAAAGACCTCAATAAAGAGGTGACCAGAGGTCATCGTATAACCCGTGGATGACAGGATCCCTCAAGGAGAAAGTCATAGGATAGAAAAACGGAAAAGTATGACAAGTACCCCAAGAGTTCCGTTCTTATGACTTCACCAAACGGTAAGGGAAGAGGTCACCTGGTGTAAGACAGTCTGAAGAGGTGGTACTGGGAGGACAGAGCCCACCGGGGTACCTGTACCGAATCAAAGTAGTTCAATCTGTTCCGACACCAGGATCACACTAATCTAACTGATCAAAAGACACTAATACCAAAGTAACACAGACGGGAGACTACGGGAGAACGTTGTGAATGACAGAATGAAGCAAAAGAGAATGGAACCTACGTCCAATAGAGATGTACCGACGAGGTCCTTTCGTGTCGGCGACGAGGAATGGAACCTGCTCCCTATAGAGGAGTGGTGGCGGGGAGGACTGGAACTTGCGTCTTATCGAGGAGATCCGGGAGGACACGGGTGCGTCGGTGACGAGACTGATGATCCTGTGTATTTATGTTTAATAATAAAATTCTATAACTAGACACATGACGTTGGAACAACATGGACAAATAGTCAAGATTATCAAGAAGGTACTTAGGGAAACCTAAAAGATGTATATTCTAGTGGAATAGTCATTTATGTCTATATAAATGAAAAAAAAGTTTAGATTTAACTAAATAAAGGAAAAGAACGGGTTGAAGGAACCGTTCTTGTAGGTCATATTACGACTCATCTTCACTACTCTCGTCTGTAGGGACTGAATAGTAAATAAGTATTAATTAAAATCATTTATAAAACGATTCGAATTATTAGCATTAAACTATGATCTCTACCTACACTACTGTGTAGAAATGCAGATATAAATGCTACAAAAATAACCATCAACACTATCCTTTTTTTTAGACGGAAAAGAAATTTCGTAGTTTAGAAACCACGAGTCCAAAGAAATACCAGGTTTAGAGTGTAGGTATGTACTGATGACCTTTTTGGTATTGAAACTGATCTGCCTGGAAACAACCGTTTCATTACAGAGACGAAAAGTTATACGATAGATCCAACTAGTATCGAAAAGAAAGTTCCTCGTTGACAGAAAATTAAAGTACCGACGTCAGTGGTAGACGTCACTAAACCCTCGGGTTCTTTTCTTTCAGACAGTGATAAAGGTAACAAAGGGGTAGATAGACGGTACTTGACTACACTGACCTACGATACTAGAATCAAAAACCTTACAACTCAAAATTCGGTTGAAAAAGTGAGAGGAGAAAGTGAAAGTAGTTCTCCGAGAAATCAAGGAGAATCGAAAAACGGGATTCCCACCACAGTAGACGAATAGACTCCAATAACTATAAAAAGGTCCGTTAGAACTAAGATCGAGCACGAAGTAGGTCGGGTCGTAAAGTGTACTACATGAGACGTATACTCAATTTATTTGTACCACTATTATATGTCGGAACTATATGAGGAAAGGGATAAACCTTCGTCAGGTAACAAGGTGTAGACCAAGATTAACAACGAAGAACTAGACGTATGTCTAAAGAGTCGTCCGTTTAGTTCACCAGACCATAAGGGTACAAATTCTTAAAAGGTGTCAAACAACACTAGGTATGTCAGTTTCCGAAACCGTATCAGTTTTGTTTTCATAAATAAAAAGACCTTGAGAGTACGAAAAAGATACTAGGTTGTCTACAACCGTTAAACTAGAGAGTAAGGAAAAGGAAAAGATTTAGGTCGAACTTGTAGACCTTTAATAACCAAGTGAATGACAATTTCAGATCGAACCTCTTAAAACTCGTAATGAAACGATCACACAGTCTACTCATATAAATACGTCAACAAACTTGTAAGAAACCGTAATGGAAAGAAACCCTAACCTTACGTTTGACTGGTAAAGGTCAAGACACTGATGTCGACTCATAAGGTTTAAAGGACCGGATAACCCACGTCGTGAAATTGTCGTAGTAGAAAATCCTAAACTTTATCAAGTTGAACTTAAGATAGTGGAGTTGATCGAAACGAGTATCACTACGAAGAATTCCGGGTGAACTAAAGCGTAAGGTCCTACAGACCGAGATCCACTCACTAGTGTGGTAACAACAATAGAACCAGTACTTCTAGAAAAAACATATCAAGAAGACACATAAGAACGGTGGAGAAGAATTATAGAAGACGAAGACAATCCAGGTATGGAAAAGATAGGAAACAACACGGGTAGAAACGTACTTTATAAGGGAACCATAGAGATTAAAAGAACTTCTCTAGAGATCAGAAAGGGTAACATAACAACAAGAGAGAAAGAAACGTAACTAGCGACTCCTTCCGAAAGAAAGGAACGGTAAGAAACCTTGATACGTAAGTTTACCCATATAGAAAGGAAAAGAGGAAACGGAAAGTGAAGAAAAGAAAAGAGTCGATATACATTCCGGAGGAGTCTGTCGGTAAAACGGAAAAACGTAAAGAAAAGGAACTTCTACCAGAACTAGTGACGGAGGACATGTTACAGTACTTGGGGGTAGGTATCAAGAAGTCCGTAAGACAGATAGTTTAGATTAGGGAACTTAGATAAACAGTGAAGGTGACATAATAATATTCCCCATACTAAATCCAGTATGAACTTACCAGATCAGTAAAAGGGATGAAAGAAGTTACATACAGACTTAAAACGTTTTTCCTAATATTTCTTTCGACTCCCCGATTCTTGACTACAAAAACTTGACACTACAACCTCTTCTGAAAACTCGCAGGAAACCTGACGTTCTAGTTTGGTGAGTTAGAATTTCCTTTAGTCAGGACGTACAAGTAACCTTCCTGACTACGACTTCGACTTCGAGGTTATGAAACTGGTGGACTACTCTTCTCGACTAAGTAACCTTTTCTGGGACTTCGACCCTTTCTAATTCCTATCCTCCTCTTCCCCTACTGTCTCTACTCTACCAACCTACCGTAGTGGCTGAGTTACCTGTACTCAAACTCGTTAGAGGTCCTCAACCACTAACTGTCCGTTTGGACCGCACGATGTCGGGTAACCCAGCGTTTTTTACCTTGTGTTGACTCACTAACTTCAAAGAAAATTTTTTTAAAACCAATCCTGGAGGAACCTCCAGATCACCAATCATGAGACGTAAAGATGTCGTCGTCCGTACTCAAGTCAGAGACCAACCCCTTCATCATAGGGTGTACAGTACGTCACGTCGGTTTTCTCCTTTTCATTTTTTATTTTTCTTAAAAATTTCACACGAGAGACTCCTCATTTACTATCAGATTATTCTACGTATTGGAGGTACAAATAATCACAAACGACATAAACAGTCCGTATCGACAATCACTTATCTTTTATAATTTTTTTTTAAAAGGTAACCTAGAGAAAGATGTATACACCAATTCAAACTCCCTCCCTATTGTCTTATGAGTGTTATATGATTAAAAACCTTGTGTTAAATTTGTAAAGATATAGGTTATACATTTCGTAAATTATAGGTAAAAGATTATCCATAAAAACGTCTTTTCGAATATACCACCACTTAAAATAAAGTTCCGAATGAAAAAGGATGAGAAAGAAATCAAACATACCGACATTTTTAAGTTTTAAGTCAAAATTAGGTCGACGTTTACTGAGAAGAGTCCTTGTACGATACGTCTCTAAAGTGTCCACTTGATATAGACAACGTTTCTCAGTAAAGGAAAATAAGTAAAGTTTAATTGACGGAAAATCAAGGTAGTTGACAGAGGACTAAAAGTCCCTATACAAGTTCGGCGACTCCTCACCACCTTCGGCTGTAAGTGATACAGGTATTAATAAATCCCTCAAAACTAGTTCCAGAAAAAAAAAATTCGGAATTTTATTAAAAGTACGAGAAAAATTCTGAGTCGGTTCCTCGATCACAACGTCATGTCATACATGTAAAACCTTGGAAAAATACATGTCTCATAAAAGTCGTGGATTAAAATAAACAGTAACATTTAAAAATTAACCAAAGAAAAAATTCGTTAGGGTGATGACCCGCATGTGTAGCTCCTTTGGTCTTAACTTTCTCTGTGTACATGGGGTTACAAGTAACGTCGTGACAAATATTATCGGTCCTGTACCTTTGTTGGATCTACAGGTAGTCGTCTACTTACCTATTCTTTCGAGACCATGTATATGTGTTACCTCATAATGAGTCGGCAATTTTTCTTAAGTAAACTTAGTCAAGATTACTCTACCTACTTTGACCTCGGTTAATATGTCTCACTTCATTCGGTCTTTCTTTTTGTGGTTATGTCATATGATTGTGTATATATACCTTAAATCCTTCTACCGTTACTGCTGGGACATACGTTCTGTCCNTCTGTGTCTACATATCTTGCCTGAAAACCTGAGTCTCCCTCTCCCTCTCCCACCCTACTAAACCCTCTTACCGTAACTTTGTACATATGATAGTACATTCTTTGTTTCACGGTCAGATACAAGTTATGTCCTATGTCCTACGAACCCCGACCACGTGCCCCTACTAGGTCTCTCTACTATACCCCACCCTCCACCCTCCCCCTAAGTCCTAACCCTTGAGTACATGTGGGCACCTCCTAAGTACAGTTATATACCGTTTTGGTTATGTCATAACATTTCATTTTGTTTCATTTTTATTTTAAATTTTTTTTTCTGAAAAAGTTTGAATATGTAATTTTCATTTTAAAAGTTGGTATATCATACAAAATTAGTTTATTATCTCTTTCTAAATAATAATTTCGTTAGAATCCGAGATAAGAAGGTACCTCCCTTGGTAAGAATTTATAAAATTGAAGAATAAGAACAGTGAAAGTACCGAGTTTTGTTATATGAATGTGACAATTTAGAGCTGGTTAGTTAAAGTGTGTAATAGAAAACCGAAGGACTATATCCAATCCCAATTATAATGAATATAGGACATTTTAATTATGGTTCCATTAGGAATGGAGATACATTTATTACGTGAATATGGGATCATAGATCAAGGTAGTTTATATTTGTTTCAGAGAGTTAAACGTGAAACATTCTTTTAAATAATGGTGAACATAAAAGTGAAGTTAATAGGACGGAGAAGGGAATGTAAACGACAGATATGGATATGAAATAGTACCGTTGACTTCCGTAAATATATTAAAAATCATTGTCTTAAATTCATCAGGTTTGAAACGGATGTCTAATAAACTTTTCAAATTTCATTCTCTTGAGCACAAATACAATCATACTCTTATATTTCTTGTACTTGTTTCAACACATGATGCTAACGTAAAGAATAAAACAATGTTGGAAAAACGAACACGACCCCAAAGAAGAATTTATCATAAATAACTCCATGTTTAGTATGTGGTATTTTGAGTGGGAAAATTTCATATGTTAAGTCCTAAAATCATACAAGTGTATCAAAAACGACGGTAGTGGTGCTAGATTCTAATCCTTTGAAAATATTGAAGTTTTTCTTCGGAACATAAGTAGTTGTGAACGAGGGTTGTGAACTGAGGTTCAAGATTCATTACTTTTTAGATGAAGGATAGAGAAACATTGACAGACAGAACCCGTAAAGTACAACCAGTTTCCCTTATTTGAACGTCAATTTTTTACTTATTTGAGACCTCTAGATTACGTCTCGTGATACTAATATCAATTATTATGATATAATATATAAAGTTTCAACGATTCTCTAATCTAGTATCTACAGGAGTGATGTTTTACTTTCCTATTAATACACTGTACTACTTTAACAATCTATTGTGATGCCACTATTATTATGACTTTATATATTCACATAGTTTAGTTGTTCGACATATGGAATATGAATGTTGTACAATTATAGTTAACATAGATTTTTTTTCATTAGTATCAAACACTGGAAAAACTGACCGAAGAAAGTGAATCGTATTACAAAAGTTTCAGTTAGTTGTAAAATACTTCGAAGTCATGAAGTAAGGACAGATACCAGTTTCTTATTATAATGAGATATACCTACATAGTGTAAAATCAATTGGTAAGTAGTTGACTACCCATATATTTAGTAAAGATATAAAACCGATAACACTTATTGTAACGTTGTTTATAAACACGTGTATAAAGATACACCCGTAAACATAAGTGATTAGAACCTATATATTTATCAACAGTTTGACGACCCAGTATACCATTGAGATACGAATTAAAATGACGATCAGTATAGGTTCTTTTTAACTTCGTTTACAGATGTGTTTTTACATATGTGTTTAAAAACAACGTTACGATAAGTATTCTCAGTTTTATCTCTTTGTTGAATATATTCGTTTTTATTTGAGTTATACCTAATTCCTGGATTTACATTCCGATCTTTAGGATCTTGAGGATCTCATTGTATATCCGTCTTGTGAGAAACTTTATTTTATACCGGGATAAAAAAAAAAAAACCTAGACGGAGGATTCGGTTTCCTTTATTTTCGTTTTTATTTCTTTACTTTTGATTAACTCGAATCTTTGAAAACGTGTCGCTTCCATTTGGTGACTGTTTTGTTTTTCTGTTTGGTGACTTACCCTTTTTAAAACGTTTACTGTATTAGTTATTCGTCAATTATAGGTTTTATATATTTGTCGATTGTGTTGAGTTATAGTTTGTTAGTTTAAACTTTTAAACTTCTGGACTTATCTGTAAAAAGGTCACTTCTATATGTTTAACAGTTGTCTTTGTACTTTTCTATGAGTTATACTGATTAGTAGTCTCTTTATGTTTAATTTTGTTGTTACTCCATAGTGGAGTGTGGACAGTCTTACCGATCGTAATCTTTCTAGTGTTTATTGTTTACAACCGTTTCAACACCTCTTTTCCCTTGGAATCTTGTAACAACAGCCCATACAATGACCACGTCGATGATACTTTTTGTTATACCTGTAAAGAGTTTTTTAGCTTTTATCTTGATGGTATACTAGGTCGTTAAGACAAGAACCTATATATAGATTTCTCTTACTTTTTTGATTACGTTTTTCTATGTACGAGGGGTTACGAGTGTCGTAATAAATGTTATCGGTTCTATCCCTTCGTTGGATTCATAGGTAGTTGTTCACATATCTATTTCTTTTCCACATATATACACATATATACACGTATATAGTCGGTATTTTCTTACTTTAAAACAGTAAACGTTGTTGTACTTACCCGGACCTCCCATAATGTGAGTCAGTTTTCAGTTTCTGTTTTTTTTTTTTTAATACAATGGTGAATATACACCTTAGACTTTTTATTCTGTTTCATTACTTATATTCTTTCTCTTTATTTGAGTGTCTAATTTCTCTGGTTCGATCACCGATGGTCAGTACTCTCCTTCTCGCCCTTCCTGTTCTATCTCCATTTTCTAATAACAATAACAACAACAACTTATCGATTCAGTACAGAATCAGAACCGTTGGGTTACCTAACATCGGGTGGTCCGAGGAGACGGGTACCCTAAGGGGTCTGTTCTTATAACCTCACTTAACGGTAAGGAAAGAGGTTCTCTTAATTCCCCGTGACCGATAATACATATTTTATTCGATATTCCTATATAGCATATATCGTGTCCCTTATGTCGGTCATAAAGTATTATTGAACTTTACACTATTTTAAAAATTTTTACAACTCAGTGATACAACGTCTGGACTTTGATTACATTAGTACATTTAGTTGGTATGAATTGTCCTTTTTTTTTTTCTGTGGAAAAAAAACTTCTTAACGGTCTAACAAAAGGTTTCTCGTATGGGATAAGTGTAAAAGTAGTTGTCATATCCTCTCTAGGTTAAAGAGGTGTAAGAGAAGTTGTACTTAATAATAGATAAAAAATATCAGTGGGTTTGAGAACAATCATCATCATCAAATCAGCGATTCAGCACAGGTTGAGAATACTGGGGTACCTGTCTCCTCGAACCGTCTGATGTCAGGTACCCTAAGAGATCCGTTCTTATGATCTCACTCACGGTAAAAGAAGAGGTCCCCTAGAAGGACTGGGTCCTTAGCTTTAGTTTTGGACGTGACGTCCGTCTAAGAAATGGTTGACTCGATACTCCCTTCGGGTTTTTTGAGAACAATAATGGATAATAAAATATCAGTGAAATCATTTACACTTCAATTTCGAGTACTTCCACGACTGCAGGTAAAGGACCAACTAGTCAGTTCAATTCGTAGTAAAGTTTATGAATAAAAGGTAAAGACATAGAAAAATTCTCTTGACAGTTTCACGTAGTAAACGGGTATGTATTTATCCAATAAACAGTAGTAAACATCTCAACATTCTCAAAGACTCCATCAGACACATGTCCAAACAATGGTCTAAATACTATACGTTGATAAAAGAGGGTAACACTTCCGAAAGAAGTGTGAAAAACTAGTTTAGTAAACGTTGTCTTTTCAAAAATTAACACTACGTCATGTTAGACGTTCTAAGCACCGTTTTTACGTGTCTTCACTTCACTTCAATCACTTCAATTCAGTGAGTCAGAACAGGCTGAGAAACGCTGGGGTATCTGACATCGTATGGTCCGAGGAGACAGATACCCTAAAAGGTCCGTTGTCATGGTCTGACCTAACGGTAAAGGAAGAGGTCCCCTAGAAGGGTTGGGTGCCGAACTTGGGTCCAGAGGGCGTAACATCTGTCTGTGAAATAGCAGACTCGGTGGTCCCTTCAGGTTTTTTTTTTTTTACGTGTCTTCTTGATATGTTTTTTTCAAGAATTACTGGGTCTATTGGTGCTACCACACTAATGAATGGGTTTCGGTCTGTAGGACCTAACACTTTAGTTCACCCGGAACCCTTCGTACTGACACTTGTTTCGATCACCTCCACTACCTTAAGGTCCATTCGATAAAATTTAGGATTTTCTACCACGACAATTGCACGATATGAGTTATACGGTCGTTTAAACCTTTTGAGTCGTCATGGGTGTTCTGACCTTTTGCAGTCAAAAGTAAGGTTTGTGTTTCTTCCCGTTACGGTTTCTTACAAGTTTGATGGTGTGTTAACATGAGGAAAGTGTACGATCGTTCCATTACGAGTTTTAGGAAGTTCAATCCGACGTTGTTATGTACTTGACTCTTGAAGGTCTACATACTCGACCTAAATCTTTTCCGTCTCCTTGGTCTCTAGTTTAACGGTTGTAGCCAACCTAGTATGTTTTTCGTTCTCTTAGCTCTTTGTAGATGAAGACGAAATAACTGATACGGTTCGGAAACTGTCACACCTAGTGTTGTTTGAGACCTTTTAAGAATTTCTCTACCTTTATGGTCTGGTGGACTGGACGAAGGACACTTTGGGCATACGTCCAGTTCTTCGTTGTCAATCTTGTTCTGTACCTTGTTTTCTGACCAGATTTTAACCATTTCCTGATACAGTTCCGAGATATAACAGTTGGACGAATAAATTGAAAAATACGTCTCATGTAGTTCACTTTACGACCCGACCACTTAGAGTTCTACCTTAATTCTAACGGTCCTCTTTATAGTTATTGGAGTCTATACGTCTACTGTGGTGGGAATACCGTCTTTCGCTTCTTCTTGATTTCTCGGAGAACTACTTCCACTTTCTCCTCTCACTTTTTCGACCGAGTTTTGAGTTGTAAGGTTTTTGATTCTAGTACCGTAGGTCAGGGTAGTCGAGTACCGTTTATCTACCCCTCTTTTACCTTTGTCACTGTTTGAAATAAAAGAACCCGAGGGTTTAGTGACGTCTACCACTGACATCGGTACTTTAATTCTGTGAACGAGGAACCTTCTTTTCGATACTGTTTGGATCTGTCGTATATATTTTCGTCTCTGTAATGAAACGACTGTTTCCAGACAGATCATTTTCGATACCAAAAAGGTCATCAGTACATGTCTACACTTTTACCTGGTATTTCATCCAACTCGTGGCTTCTTAACTACGAAAGTTTGGGACCACGACATCTTCTGACAACTCTCAGGGAACATGTCGTTCCTTTAGTTCGGTAAGTTAGGATTTCCTTTAGTTGTAACTTATAAGTAACCTTCCTGACTACGACTTCGAGGTTATAAAACCGGTGGACTACGCTTTTCGTCTGAGTAACCTATTCTGGGATTACGGGCCTTTCTGTCTCCCGTCCTTCTCTTCCCTCGTTATCTCCTACTCTACCAACCCACCGTAGTAACTGAGTTAACTATACTCAAACTCGTTTGAGACCCTCTACTCCTTCCTGTCCCTTCGTACCGTACGACGTCAGGTACCCTACCGTTTCTCAGTCTGTACTGACTTACTGACTTGTTGTTGGAGATTTTTAATACAGATAACAACATAAGACACTACATAGATCTACACCGATATAGAAACAAATAAGATCAACCTCAAAAGACATGAAGAACCTTCACATATATTCATAAAAAGTAAAGTTTGAACCGTTCAAAATCAGTAGTAAAGAAGTTTATAAGAAGACCAAGAAAGAGATTTAAGAGAGGAGAGGAAGAACATAAGGGTGATACGTAAGCAACAACAAGTCAGTGAGTCAGCACAGGCTGAGAAACACTGGAGTATCTGACCTCGTACGGTCCGAAGGGACAGGGAGTGGCAGAGGGTCTTAAACGAGTTTGAGTACAGATAACTTAACCACTAAAGTAAGTTGGTAGAGTAGGAGACAACGGGAAGAGGAGAACGGGACTTAGAAAGGGTCATAGACCCAGAAAAAGTTCCTCAGTAGAGAAGTATAGTCCACCGGGTTCATAACTTCGAAGTCGAAGTCGTAGTCAGGAAAGAGATAAGTATACAGGGTGTAAAGAAACTCTGGTAAAAAAAGTAACAAAAACGTGTGTTATAATGTCTGAGAGAAAGAATACTAAATCACCTAAAATAACTGACAAAGTGGTAAACAACATACGGAACTCCTGTTAAATGTCTCTACAATTTACTACAAATATCTATATATTCTCTGTGTCCAAGTCAAGGAGTCAGTCTTTCTAGGTGACGTCATCCTTTACCGTTAGGCGAGGTCATAAGAACGGACCTTTTAGGGTACCTGTCTCCTCGAATCATTTGATGTCAGGTACACCAGTGTTTCTCAGTCCGTGTTGACTCGAACACGTGTGTCGTGTCGTGTATATATGTGGGTATTAAACGTACGTAATATATACATGCATAAAAGAAGTGAATTTACGAACAAAGAACTTTCTCTCTCTAAGATGATATGAGGATGTGATCACTTGTGACGGACTCTAAAAATTAACGGAAAAATTTAAATCTAAAATTTAATTACCAGGGAGTTTCCACCAGGGAGTTTCTACAGGAACAGGATTATTAGACAATTACACTATCCAAGGTCTCTTTTCCCCTAAACTCAAACGTTTTTCTTAATTCAAATGATTAGACTTCTGAAACTTTATCCCCATAATAGGACTTAATAGACAACTTGAGTTACACTAGTTTTCCTAGGAATTTTCACTTTCATATTTCGTCTCCTCAGTCACAGTCTAACAATGTTACACTTCTGAATTGGTCAATAAGGATCTAAACTTTTACCTCCTTACCTGATACTAGGTTCCTTATACCCGTCGGGGATGGTCGATCTTTTCCTTTTGTTTTAACTAAGAAGGAATTTCGAAGATTTTTCCTTATACCGGGACATATCTAACTGTGTTACTAAAGTCGGGTCACCATTGGTGTAGTCTGAAGACTTGATGTCTTGACTTTATATGATCTAAACACAGTGAATTTGATAACATAAACACAATTAAACTGTTTCGTCGTAATCTTTTGTTACTTGAATTGTTGTATAGTAAAGAGAGAAACGGAAGGTGTCTAGAGATAGGTCAACGAGGTCCGAAATGATCAACGTGAGATTCAGACGGTGTGTAGGTGTGTATGTAGTGGACTTTTTCATCTCCATTCTAATATTAGTTGAAATCATTTAGAATACAAAATAGTCAATATATAAACGACAATGACAATTCAGTCATTCAGCTCAGACTGAGAAACGTTGGGGTATCAGACGTCGTGCGGTCCGAAGAGGTGGTAAGTGATAGAGGACCTCAAAGGAGTTTGAGTATAGGAAACTTAACCACTACGGTGGGTTGGTAGAGTAGGAGACAACTGGGAACGAAAGGACGGGAGTTAGAATGGGTGGTAGTCCCAGAATCAATACGTATTCAGTGGAATTCAAAAGTTAACAACTTTCTTGATTATCTTAAATGTGACAAATATAAGTAGTTTCTTAAGTATTGTTCTTTTCCTATACTATCTCGTAGTCTTTTTCTTCCTACACGTAACTGTTTACAGGTTTACATAGTCCACGATCGAAGAAAGAAAGGTAGAGAATCTAGTACGTTACTACGTGAAACCGAAGTCTAGAGTTTACTAATGGTCACACCTACGTCACAAACCCATTGTCCTTCGAGTTTCAGATAAGTAACACTTCCATAAAATATTATTTGACTAGTGTATTCGTATATGACGGAATTAGTAACTTTAAAGTGTTCGGAGTGTTTTTTGGGTAACGTTTAGTAGTTAAGTTAATAACAATATGTCACGACTGTTTTACAATTAGAGACGGGTACTTTCTTGAGTACCCGGGTACCAAGTCAAGTCAAGTCAACGAGTCAACACAGGTTGAGAAACACTGGGGTACTTGGTGTCGTGTGGTCTGGAGGGACAGGTAGTGGTTGAGGGCCTCGGGTGTGTTTGGGTACAGGTAACTCAGCCACTACGGTAGGTTGGTAGAGTAGGAGACAGTAGGGGAAGAAGAGGACGGGAGTTAGAAAGGGTCGTAGTCCCAGAAAAGTTTACTCAGTTGAGACGTAGTCCACCGGTTTCATGACCTCAAAGTCGAGTTGCAGTCAGGAAGGTTTCTTGTGGGCCCTGACTAGAGGAAATCCTACCTGACCAACCTAGAGGAACGTCAGGTTCCCTGAGAGTTCTCAGAAGAGGTTGTGGTGTCAAGTTTTCGTAGTTAAGAAGTCATGAGTCGAAAGAAATATCAGGTTGAGAGTGTAGGTATGTACTGGTAACCTTTTTGGTATCGGAACTGATCTGCCTGAAACAACTGTCTCATTACAGAGACGAAAAATTATACGGCAGATCCAGCCAGTATTGAAAGGAAGTTTCCCCGGGTAACAATGTCCCATAGTAAATAGAAATGAATTATGTATAGTATCATAATCGGTAACTAGTTATGGTACTTTATTCGTTTTTAGTTAAATCTGATCTACTCTAATTAGGTACACTACACACGAAGACACAAAAGAGAAAACAGATTATATGACAAACCTTTGAAAAATTTAGAAACGTCGAGGTTTAAAAGACTCGACACGAGTCCATATCTAGAAAACAAACAAATATAAACAAAACGTCAATGAGTAAAGAAAGTAAATAATACGACCCATGTGTTACGCGGGAATTAAGTACAAGAAATCGAAGTCTTTTAAAACAATACTGAAAATATCAAAGGAGAAAAGATGTAATATATAAGAGACAAAAACCTGAGGGTCATCTATAACCCAGTACACTTGAATATGAGACTAGGAGAATTATAAAAGTGAATAAAAGAAGAACTCGAACAAAGTCATCACACACAGGAAGATCTTTAAACAGAAAGTAGATCAATTGACCCAATAACTGTATGTTGACAAGGATCGTAAGAGAATATTAAGAAATATAAAAGTATTTCAGTCGTAAGGTAACATCGACCTCTTATATAAAATATGCTAAATTTTGTAAATTTTAAACTGAATACAGAATTATATAGAAGATGGGATCTCTTATAAGATAGAAGTGAACTTTTCTTATAAATAAGACGACAATGAACTAGTTCACAAAATGTCTACATAAAATCCAGATCGACCAAATGACACAACGAGTTCAGAGGATAATGGAACACGGATCGACAAAATAGGTAACTAGTTTCACCCACTAAATATCCGGAATGATAATAATAACTTAACAGATAAATAGGGAATTTAATAAAATCAAAGTTGAAGAAGATAACACCTAAATACACTAATCCATTTCACCGTAAATATTAACAATACAGACAATCTTAACGGGGAGAATAGTGATGTTTTAACGGAAAAACAGAAATCTTTGTAAAAACGGAAGTTCAGATAAAATAGAGGTAATCATACGGGTGAGATGAGAGAAGAGCTATAAAGAACGTACTATATGAAGAGATGTAGGAAAATCTAATTTTGTTAAACACGGAAATTTAGATTTTACATAGAGGATATCTGTTGTTTATAAACCTAGTAACAAAATAGATCATTGTGTTTTTAAGATTTATTTTAAGATCGTTAACTTAGGACTATATACGTTTTTATTCAGTCTGTACTGACTCGTTGACTTGACTGACTGACTACTGTGTAGTATTGGTTCACTCCAGACAGGATCCTTATATTCTATCCAAATTGTAAATTTTAAGTCGTTAAAAAGTCATTTTGTTAGTTATTAATGTTAGAGAATGTAATTGTTCTTTTTCTTTTTGTTGTGATATTGGTTGAGTTGACTTCGTCTTGTTTATAAACTATTTTAAGTCGGAAATAAGTATTATTTTTAATGAGTCTATCAACTTCTTTTGAAAGAATTTGGATTTTTAAGATATTTTAATCGACGTCCTTTGTAATTTAAATCATTGAGTTAAAGGGATATTTCTCCTTATAACGTACGTACGATTGAGAATGGTGAAGATAATTTGTAACATGACTTCTAGGATCAAACACAATGATCCGTTCTTCTTTTTGATTTTCAGTGGTCTTAACCTTCGTCTCTTTATTTTGAAAGGAATTAACATACTAATTAAAATGTACCAACACAAACATCTGTTAGGTTTTATTAAAGTTAATGATAATTATTTAGTTAACTCGGTACATAGAACAATACTCCAGTCGTGAAATTTTTGATATAAATATATTGTTGATGTTTATCTTTTACTTCAAATTATATTTATTAAAAATTATTATATTCTTCATAGTTTAAGAATTCTATTTATTTTATGTACGTTCCGGAAATTTTATTTTTATAAAAACTCTCTTTAATTTCTGGGTTTATTCATCTCCTTAAATAGTACACGTGTTTATCTTTCTGTATTATAACATTAGTGAAAGGGTGTTTAACTAGTCAAGTTACTTAGGTTTATTATTAGGATCTCCAAAATCCAAAAACATTTTCGACTGTTAGACCAATATTTAGAAGTACCTTTACGTAGTCCTGTTATTATCGATTGTGTTAGGACTTTTTTTTTTGTTTCGACCTTCTGAATAAATCTGTATTTTTAATAATATTCCGATATTATTAATTCTGTTATACGATAATCATTAAATCTTCACACATTGTTGTATGGTTCAGGTCTTTGTCTCGGTACATATGTACCTAACGACAACGACAAATCAGCGATTCAGTACAGACTGACACTGAAAACATTAGGGTACCTGACTTCGGACGGTCCGAGGAGACGGGTACCCTCAAGGGTCCGTTCTTTTGACCTCACCCAACTGTAAAGAAAAAGGTCCCTTAGAAAGGCTGGGTCCCTAGTTTAAGTGTAGAGGACCAACCGTCGGTTTAAGAAATGGTGACTCGGTGGACCCTTTCACGTCTGCACATGTCAGTGAAGCTTTTCGGTTAACCTGGGTCAGTGTGAGATACTGTGTTAAGGTAAGAATATTTATATGAGTTGTCTTTACGTTGTCGTACAATATGTTTTCAATACGTTCCTACAAGTGTCGTGATGAGAAGTTGGATTGGGTCTCGACTTTTTCTGAGTTTACAGGTTTTCTCATTTTAACCCTTTGTTTAACACTTTATAAGTACGTTACCTTATAATGTGTTGTTATTTTTATATGTTTGGAAAACATTGTTGTACCTACCGAGAGTATTACAACTCACTTTCTTCGGTACGTGTCCTCAGGTATTGTATAACAAAGTAAAGTCATTTCAAGTTTTAATACATTTTAAGTATAATAGTCAGTAATATTACTAACGACTCCACTTCCACCGTTGTTGATCTTCACTTGTACTTTCCCAAAAGACTATACAACAGTTATAAGATCCTAAAAATTTTAGACCTAATACTGATATTCCACATTAGTGAAATCTTTACATGGTCATATAGGAATAATTAATACGTTAAAAGACACGAATAAAATCCGAAAAGAAGTTACTTCGGTGTCTTCTGATTCTCGTCCTTTACAGAGTGATAAACCTCAGTGAGTGTATCATTTATAAAATTTTGTCGGTCTTAGTCAGGTAAACAGAGGTAGGGTTACTATTACTGGATAATGATCGTAAGAGAGAGAAGAGCTAATCACCATTTGAAGACGAAGATGGAAACAGGAGAAGAGTACACAAGACGATTTACGTTAAGTCAAGTATAGTAAAGAACTTCAGAATCTTTATTTTCCGTGTCAGGAATTTTACCGAATGTCCCGAGATACATTATACCTAGGGAAATAGAAAGACTCGAACAGAATATGATGAGAAAAGGTTTACTGAAGGTAAGAACGGTTTTACCGTAAGAACAAAGAGGAGGTTCGTATCTATACGAAGTCCCGATAATGTAAATAACAAATGAATCTAACTTCGTCTCAAGACAGTCTATAGGTATATCGAGTAAGTAAACGAGGGAAGAATAGAAACATCAGACCCGATGGGACCACCGAGTCTACCATTTCAAAGACGGATGTTACTCCCTCTGGGTCCAAGTTAGGGACCCAACCCTTCTAGAGGATCTCTTCCTTTACCGTTGGATGAGGTCATAAGACCGGACTTTTTAGGGTACCTGCCTCCTCGGGTAATCCGATGTCAGGTACCCTAGCGTTTCTCAACCTGTGCTGACTCGTTGAAGTGAAAGTGAAAGTTACTCTAGCAGAGACTAAGAGAATGATTTTCAATGTTAAAGGAATGAAGAGTTGTCGAAGATAATATAAGGTTGAATGAAAGGAGACACCGGGAATTATAGTAAAGTACATATTGGTAAATTTTGGAAATATACAAAGGAATATGATGTTATATACGAGTTCATCTTCTGTCTAAATACTCCTAAAAATTTTTGGAAAAAAAAAAAAAAAAAAAAA